>JAPPVO010000002.1:218525505-218562035 GCA_030407325.1 Camellia japonica | reverse complement strand
AAACAATAATAATGATTACCCATGTCTAGCTGCAGAGAATTTCTAAATTTGGAGAGAAATTTGCACACCAGAGAAAATTTGCACACCAGAGAAATTCTCTCCAAACTAGAGAAATTTTCTCTATGTTTTTGATTAAAACAGAGAAAATTGAAAAAAAAAAAAAAATAGGTTTAGGCATGGAAATACACCAATTAAGCTCATGAACACAAAGTCAGATTTTACTCACTGTTGAATCTTTAGCAACAATTTTCTCTGTGTTTTCAAATTTATCTGATTTGCTTACAAATTTATCTATGTTTTAACAGAATGATTTAGTGCAATTCCAATTTGCACAAACAATAAACATAGACCCAACCACATACATACATACACACAAATAAATCCAGTACCTTCTTAAGCTAATTGTAGCTAACATCGCTGCGATGCTTTGATCAAAATCCATGGGTAGAAACTGATTCATTCAAACAAGATAGCGAGTACAACGGCGACATACCATTACTGAATCGATCAAACTTGAATCTGAGTTCGATGCAAGCCTTTAGCTCGTCGAGGTCCTTGTCAATGACGCTCTTGCTCCGTCGTCTACATTGGTCTTTACGAGGCGACGACAAGATGGTAATGTTGGGGCGGTGGTGGTGCTGTCGGAGATAAAGACCGAGAGAGGAGAAAGGAGCAGAGAGAGAGAGGAATGTACACAGAGAGAGGGTTTGGTTTGGTTTGGTTTGGTTTGGAGAGAGAGAAATGAACTCGCCTTAGAATGAAGATCGGAGAGAGAGAGAGAGTCAAATTTCTCCGTGATATATGGGTGTGGAGTTGAGGGATTTTAGATATCATAAAATAATATCGTGGATTTTTTCCATTACTAAAAATGGGAGAGGGATCTTAGACTAATTTTCCCAATAAAAAAACAAAAAATAAATAAAAACTAGTTATCCATAAAACAAATCTAAAATGACATTTGCATTGGGGCATAGTTTGATCTAGTCTTAAATTTCTTTTTTGTTTTTTTATTCAAAAAATTGAAAACTGGTTTAGTTAATAAAATGAAAAGAAAAAACACATTTTTTTTCAATTTTCTTTATATTTTAAACATGTATATATTTTAAAACATTTTATGGAGTTATTATTTTTTATTTAATATATTTGATGTTAGTTTTATTTGAAAGGTATCGTCGATATCTTTTTCAATGGTGTTAATTTTATAAAAATTAAAATTATATAATAAAAGTAATATATATTTTATGAAAAGGATAAAGTAGTTTTTTTTTTTTTTTATAATAAAAATTGGATTGTAAGTGTGAGAGAGGGGAATAGAGTTTTGTGTGTGTGTGTGTGTGAGAGAGAGAGAGAGAGAGAGAGAGAGAGAGAGAGTGTATTGTTTTTTTGGTAGGACTCTTTACTTGATTTTTAAACAGAGAAAAATCTATTAGGGAAATTATTTTTTGTAAAAAACAACTCACTTTTTAGGAAATATAAAAAGTTATTTTTTGAATTTTTAAGAATGTTTTCACAAAAATGGAAACAATGGATTTGTGAACTTTTTATTAATTTTATTTATGAAAATATGAAAAATAAAAAGGAAGAAAAGTAAATTTTAATTTTATTTGTTTTTGACCTGATTTCTGATGCTGGACCATCAGCTACGGGTTTGATTGCCAAGTTTTGTGTGACCCAATAATTTGTTGGCCAAATGCTTTAGATTGATTTTACGTGTAGCAAATGGGCAGGGTTTGTAAAGGAGACAACTTTTCTTCTCCAATCTTAAATTGTTTGAAAGCATTGAGGAAGATGATATCGGATGAGCTGCCATTGTCGACGAGTACCTGCCTGATGCTGTAGTTGGAGACAAGGGAGGAAATGACTAGAGGATCGTCATGAGGATATCAAACTCCTGTGCAATCTGTATCGATGAAAGTGATGGGTTTCGACCATTGCTTAGGTTGCTTATGGGGTCGGTCGACCCTTGTCACCTCCTTGTCTAATCTTCCTGAGTTTTGCTCGTTGTGCTGACCGCAAGGGTTCTCCGCACGCGAGCCCTCCTACAATGATTCTAATCTCTTCCAAAGGGGGTGGGGGTCCCCCTTGAGCCCAAGGTTGTTGCTGAGCTCTATCATCATTCCGTCTAGGTTGGTCTGCCTGCCTAGCGAGAGTTCGTCTGTCTACCTAGCGAGAGTTTGCCTGTCTTTATGTCTCGGGGGGTTGGTTTTGATCCTCTGGTGGGGTCGAGCTGTGGTAAATCAACTCAGGCATCCTTGGCGAACCAACTCCTTTATTTGATCTTTAAGGTTGACGCATTCCTCTATGTTATGGCCATGGTCCCTGTAGAAGCGACAATACTTAGACTGGTCTCATCTGGTTGATGTGGGTTTTAAGAGTTGAGGGCATTTGAGGTTATAGTCATGCTGGATTTGGTTTAGGACTTGTTCCATTGGTGAGTTGAGTGGGGTGTACCACTCAAATTGGCCGGTCGGACGAGTTGGAATCAGTCGGTCAGAATGGCGAGGAGGTTAGCTAAAGGATTAGGAGTGTCCAGGCTCAAGTTCTTTATGTTTTTCTTTGGATTGTAAGGGCTTAAGGGTAGAATCTTGGCGAGCTACCAAAGAATCTTTAGCATTCATATATTTTTGGGTTTTGGCGAGAAAGGTTGCTATGGTAGTCGGAGGGTTTTTGGAGAGGGAAAAGAGGAAATTAGACGGGTGCAAACTAGCCATAAAGGCTTTTTGGATGACCTCGTCATCATTCTCCTCAAGTTGCAAGGCTTCTGCGTTGAAGCGTCTGACGAAGCTGCGAAAAGATTCTCCCTCCGTCTGCCGACTGTCATCTTTATGAATGTATTTGTAATTTGTTAAAAATGAAAGATTTATGCTTCATATTTAACCAAGAATGTTTGCATATTTACAAAAAAAATCTTCACTCAAATTAGTACACCATTAGTAAATTATACAAAATAAAAGGATAAAATAGGAACTTCAGAAACAAGCTAAGGGTAAAATAGGCAAGCCAAGACAAACCTTCTCAACCAAAATTTATTGCATAATTTCTTAAAGGCAGCCATCCAAATTGTTTCACCAATCAAATTAATAGACAAAATAGCAATTTCAAAACAAGTTAAAGGCAAAATAGGAAAGAAAATCGTAGAGGTGTATTTGTAATTTATTCAAAATCAAAATATTTATGTTTTATAACTGACTACGTTTTTTTACATAATTATGAAAAAACCTTCATCCAAATTAGTAACCACTAATATTGAGAAATAATACGAAATAAAAGGGCAAAATAAAAAACTAAAAATACAATTCCAACAAAGAGAGCAAAATCGGGAAAAAATATATGAGCCTAAGTGATTCTTATACATATACCAGTTTAAGAAGGCTCGTGCAAGGCACATGCTATTATTACAGTATATGTAAGTTTTGTATTTTGATAATTTTTTAAAAATTAAAATATTGTTCTATGAAATTGAATAGAATAAATCATTAGATATATAATAGAATTATGTGGTATGATATGTTTCGTTTTTTGATTTGTTATACACCTAATGATGTAGATTCCAATTTTATTACCATATCATTTAAGGTAAATTTATGAGTCTTTAACATTTCTTCCAAATTTATAATAATAATAAAAAAATTGGTGTGTACTTTTTCTCAATAGATAAATATAAAAAAAATACTAATAAAATTATCTCATCTAAAAAAACCTACTAAGATAATTCACTGAACTATTAAGAAGCAAAAGAATATATATATATATATATATATATCACTAATTTTATTAATACATAAATCATACTTGCATAACAAATGACCAATTTTATTAATAAGTAAATCATTAAGTAAATTAACAATTTTTAATGACATGAAAAATATTTTTCAGTTAACCATTTTGTTTATAAATAAATCATTAAGTCAATTAACAATTTTTAATGATATGAGAAATATTTTTTAATAAACAATTTTGATAATTTATTATTGTATAGAAGATTTTTTTTTTCCTTCCTAGTGTTGTGTTAAATGAAAATTTATAACAAACGGTAGTTGTAATTTCTAATATTATAAGACCGATTCATATTTTAAACAAATCTTATGGGTGTATTTGTTAAAAAATAAAAGATTTATATTGCATAATTGATCAAGAATATTTGCGTAATTACAAAAAAAACTTATTGTATAATTGACCAAGAATGTTTGTGTAACTACGAAAAAATCTTCTCTCAACATATAGGCCACCACTAATAAATTATTCAAAATCAAAGGATAAAATCAGAAAGAAAAACCGAATATCAAGTAGTTAAGCGGTTCTTATATATATATATACTAGTTTATGATGCCAGTAAAGTAACACCTATTTTTGAAATCCCAACCCAAGCATTGTGCTCCAATTGGTTCTTATAATTTTTAAATTGACAGCTCAAAATTAAAATTTGAAGAAAAAGTTGTCTCAAGCACTGTCAGGCATTTTAAATCGTAGATAGGGATAGTTCCAAGTCTGAAGAAGTTTTTACATAGTCTATACTTGATTTAAAAGAAGTCAAAATCAAAACACAGTCAACTTGATATTTAGTCATTGCTAAACCTTCCAATACATATTTTGTAGACAACATTGCTGGTGAATGGTGGGTTTGAAGTGGGCCCAGCATTTCTAAGTAATTCATCCGAGGGGATTCTACTACATGAAGAGCCAGAATCAATGCAATCTCCATTGCAACAGTGGTCTATTATAGGAACTGTTAAAGTACATAGACTGTAAACACTACTTAGTGCCAAAAGGAAAAGCGGCAATAGACTTTAATTTTTTTTTTTTGTTGTTGGGTATACTTATGGTTTTATAGGTTTTTCAAATTTGTTGATTTTGAGTTTGTGTTGTTTGATTACTGATGAGTTGGGTTGGGTTCATAATGGTCTGGCTTGTAAGTGCAAGGATTTCAAATGTACTATGTTCCTTCTGTTACTTAGAGCACGAAGGTTGCTACTTATTGTTACTAGATGACCCGTATGATATGAATTAAATTATTCAAACAAATAAAAAAAAACCCATATAATTCAAATATGCCCATACAATGGGGGTGGATGGATTTCCTGTTATTGTGAATTGTTTTTGTAGTGGTTCTTCACTCTCTGCCCCTATAATCAACATCTGATGAAGCTTTTCTCTTTAAGTTTGTCCATTAGGCTTTTGCCTATTTTGTAGCTGTTTACGCTGTGCTTAGTTCATGGACTTAGGTAGGGAATTGAAAAGGAAAGAGAAAACGTAGGTGAAATGTGAAGAATCACTTAATCCAAAATACTCTGGTTTTTGCTCTTCTATCTTATATACAAAATGATGAATACAAAATGAAAACTTAAAGACCCTGGTTGTACTCCATATTTCATGGATTGAATTTTTCCAATTAGTTATAAAGATTATGTAGGTTGATTTGTTTCGCATCTTCTTTGTTGTGTTCCTTCCAACATATTTCTTATCAACACATCATGATGTTTGCATTGACAAGGTTTTTTTTTTTTTTGGTCAAGAATGGGATACAACTTTATTTGTTCCTTGTACCTGCAACATAGATACATTATTTTGTTGGGCTAAGCTTTTATTTGTAACTCTTAGGTAGTGTTTGGTTCATTGAAATGGAGTGAATGGAATTCCATAAAAATGTTCATTTGAGTAGCATCTCTTTTGACTTGAATTGATTGTTTTTGTTTCTTGGATTTTTCTGTCGCTCAATAATGGTGAGAATCCATGATTGTAATGGATCAATTTCATTCAGCACATTGCTCACTAATTCTTCCACCTCTTCGACTTATTCTTCTTCATATCTTGATATAGAGGTTAATTTGCCTGTACATACGTATTTTTAATTCGCCTAATGTGTTTATCTTTGTCTAGCATATAGAATAGAGAAACAAATACGATATGCTATTTAAAATTTGATATTCCTAAAGTTTTAGTTTTTGCCTGTGTTTATCAAAGTTGCTTTTTCTCAATATTGACGCTTAAAATTGATTTTTTATTTTTATTTTTTAAATAGCCCAAATGAAGGTCAATTTCTTCCTGACAAACTTGGTAAGAATGTAGATAGATCAGTACTTCATTTTGTTTATTTAGTCTAAACCAATGTATAAGTGCTTTCCAAAATTTTAAGTAAATTTGTTGGCAAGGTTGTATGCTTTGTGTGTTCTGTTAGATAAATTGAACAACTGTATTGAACAACCTCATTTATTTTAATACTTTTTAAAAAAACAAATCATTTTTGTTTACCTTTTTTTTCGGTAAGTAATTTTTGTTTACCTCTTCATTCTGTTTTCTTCAATTTTTTTCTTTAATACCAAATCTTATGCATCCATAATAACAATAATGTTTCTAAAAGTTGCAAGCACTAATGGTTACTATAGCATTACTGCTTTGTTCTTGATTGAAAAATATGGAAATATATCATAATGTTGTAGTTACTAACATTAGGCACTGACTTTTCTTTGTTTTCAGCATTCCAAAAGCAAAGATAGACATGCAAACATACTTGCAATGACTTTCTCTCTTTTGCATCTCTCTTATTTTGACTGCCTGGTATTTTACAAGACAAAGCATGTGAATACAATTTTTGTTGATACTCCTTCAATATTTTTGTTAACATGACTTTTGACTATTCTTAAGCTGGTTGCATTGATTACGTGTACCAATGTTAATTTAGAACATATGTTTCACCTTCAAACTATTTTCTGTGGTGTTAGTTTCAACTTACGGCTAACAAATAGTTAAATTCCTCGCATTCATTTAAAAGCACAATACTTAGTTAATCCAATGAAGATTTCGTAAGTAACCAAAAATCATTCACATCACCTAATTACCACATGTACAAAAGGCTACCAGCCAAACAAATTTATATCTCTTGAAAGGTCACATAAACATATTCTAGTTCTAATATTTGAAACATACGTTAGTCACAAAAAATCAACATATGTCTCTAATTAATCTCACTCATTATATGTTAGTTCTGAAATTTGAAAGATGTCCGCATGTTTTCCAAATGGATGACACACATGAAAAATAAAGGCATCTACTTGCTAGTTGCTACGGCAGCCCATCTAGCTGAAGTTAGTAGAGAAGGACTGTGGAAGGAAAAAAATGACGACGAAGGAAAAGTACAAGAAGACAAAAGGCAAAAGCAGAAATGAGGGGGAAAATCAAAAGATTTATTCTTAATAATGTCATGAACAGATACGATAAGCTATAAGAGCTTGAATAACGTCCCCTGCCACAACTAGAAGAAGGATTTTTATTTATTTATTTATCAGCTACACAACTAAAAGGGGGATTTTCAGTGTTCAAGCCCCTGTTTGGTTCATGGCCACACACAGAGGTACGTGCATATTCCTTGTCATTGTCGTAAACAACATCCTACAATTAGTTCTACAACAGTGGAGTACTGGCTGGGTGCATAAAAAACCTGAAAGAAAAAAAGCTACTCTATGATCAACCAAAACAGCCAGTTGGGAAGGACCAAAAAACAAGTATGGACCATTCTATTTATAGTTTCATGCACACCTCACATCTTCCAATAACACTTTCCTAATGAATACCCTAGATAGTAAAATAAGAGAGAACAAGGGAGAAGGGAAGGGAGAGAGCATAATCAGCACTTGTGATAATCAATCAACAAAGATTTTGCATGCGGAGCAGAATGAGTAGAAAATAACTGTAGCACTCCCACCTCACATATTTGTCAGAAATTAATGTACATGTAACCATAATAATAATGCGGAATTGAACTTTGTAGGATCTTGAATTCAATACAACTCAAGAATAAAATGAAAATACCTTTGTCAGCCATTGAATTAGAGAAGTTGAGAAAACGCCCCTAATAGTTGAACCTTGAATTCTTGGCTCACCTTCTTCTTTCTATCTCTCTTAATTTGGATGACTATAGAACTAGAGTGATGGAAAAATATTCATATTATGTAAGGGGAGTCACCCATCCTTATATAGAGGAGAGAAGAGGGCTAGATAAACTCTATCAGAAGAATTCTTGTCCATTAAGGTTTCCTTCTTATCTTAGAAGAGTAATTATCCCATATTTAAAATTCTAATTACTAAACTTTATCTCAAATATTGGCTTTATCTAGTTGTGGAGTCCAAATAAAATAAAACATGTGAAAGATATATAGGCTATTGGGCCACACCAAAAAATAAATTCAACATTCTCCACTTGGCCCATTAAGCCGATTATGATGCAACTATGCGGTTTTTTTTTTTTTTTTTTTTTTCAAAATATGCAATTTATAAAATTTTTGACTCATTGGATTCCAGACTAAAAACTTTGACACGTGATCATGAAATTTTAAAAATAGCCAATAAATTCAGATATATTAGAAACTATAATACTATGATTATTTCATATCACCAATGTGAGTCATAGCGGTTATATGACATTTATGTCATATTTCCTTCTATGCACTACACCATTGATAATCTTCACTAACCCAGTCCATTATTAGGATATATAATTATTTGCCTAAAAGGCTCATGTAATTTGTCTTGTTAAGACATTTCCTGTTTATCAATATTCAAATTAATGTGTACACACACTTTTAGAACAGGAAAAATAGAAACAAAATTATTATTGCGCAAATAGTGTCAAAATAAAAATAAACACTTAAGATTAACCATAAACATCATGGGTTGCTTAAAAGACCCATCCGGATAACATGCTCTCTGTATGTCTTCGGTGGCAATCCCTTTGTGAATTGATCAGCAATCATAAGAGAGGAGCTTAAATTTTCAATTAGCACTTGTTGTTTCTGGACTCTTTCTCTAACAACTAAGTACTTTACTTCCATGTGTTTGGATCCACTGAAGTAGCTTCCATTCGTAGAGAAGAAAACTGCTACGGTATTGTCATAATATATCTTTAGCGGCCTGGCAATTGAGTCAACAACACCAAGTCCTGAGATGAAATTTCACAACCATAAAGCATGATTTGTAGCCTCAAAACATATGGAATGTCCTTCATTTGTTTTCTTTCCAAGTCATTCCTTGGACACTATTTTTTACTTAATTTATCACCCTTCATGATGGGTGTATCACCGACTGAACAAAATTGCATATTGAATCTCTCCAAAACATGATCAATATATCCTTTCTGAGATAGTCCTAGCAATCCTCGAGATCGATCCCTAAAGATCTCTATGCCAATAACATAGTTTGCCTCACCTATATCGACCATTTTAAAATTCTTGGAGAGATATTCCTTAGTTTCATGCAATAAGCCAAGGTCATTACTAGCTAACAAAATGTCATCCACATATAGCACCAAAATAATGAACTTACTCCCACTAACCTTCAGATATATGCACTGATCAACTGCATTTTCCTTAAATCCGAAGGAGGTAATGGTATCATTAAACCTTAAATACCATTGCCTGGAAGCTTGTTTAAGGCCATATATGGATTTCTTTAATTTGCAAGCTAAATGTTCTTTACCTTTCTTTGCAAATCCTTCTGGCTGCTCTACATAAATTTCTTAATCCAAATTCCAATTTAGAAAAAGCAGTTTTCACATCTGTTTGATACAACTCTAAGTCATAATGAGCTACCAATGCAAGGATGATTCTAAGCGAGTCCTTCCTAGATACTGGAGAGAAGGTCTCTTTATAGTTTATGCCTTCTTTTTGAGTAAAACCCTTGGCAACAAATTTGAGTTTAAATCGTTCAATATTGCCTTTTGTGTCGCACTTGGTCTTGAAGACCCATTTACACATGACCTTTTTACAATTATTAGGCAATTTGACGAGATCCCAAACACCATTCTGTTCCATGGATTTTAAATCTTCATTTATAGCATTGACCCATTTAGTAGAATCATCACTATTCATGGCTTGTGAAAATGAAACTGGATTTTTGTTAATCCCAATATCAAAATCAGATTCCTGTAGATACACCATGTAATCATCTGGAATGGCAGGCTTTTTTTCCCTTTGAGATCTTCTTAGAACTGCCGGTTGTGATGGTTCTACAATATTTTCAATGGTGGTATCTTCATGAAGTGGTGAAGGATTTTCATTATGTTGTTCATTTCCCTCAGCTTGTGGAATAGTCTGAGGAACAACAATTTTTCGATAAGGGGCAAATGTTGGCACATCCACCCTAATTTCCTTGAAATTCACCACTCGTGTTTTCTCACTCCCACTAATTTCACCATTCTCTAAGAATCTAGCATTCACAGTCTCCACTATCCTCGTATTGTGATTAGGACAATCAAATTTATACCCTTTAGACTTGTCTGGATAACGAATGAAATATCCAGATATTGTTCTTGAGTCTAACCTTTTTTTTTTTTTTTTTTCTTGTGGATTGAAGATTCTTATCTCTGCTGGACAACCCCAAATATGTAAGTGTCTCAAACTAGGTTTCCTATTAGTCCACAACTCAAAAGGAGTTGTTGGGACCGCCTTACTAGGAACCCTATTTAAGATATACACTGTAGTCTTTAAAGCTTCACCCTGCAGTAAAATGGGTACAATTGAGTAACTTAACATACTCCTAACCATATTTTTAAGTGTACAATTATGCCTTTCAGCAACCCCATTCTACTGTGGCGTACTTGGCATTATATATTGAGCATGAATGCCTTTCTTTTCTAAGAATTTCGAAAATGGGCCAGGATTTTGGCCTGACTCATCATATTTACCATAATACTCACCACCCCTGTCTGATCTCACTATTTTAACCTTTCTATCTAATTGTCTTTCGACTTCAGTTATGTACACCTCAAGGATGTCAACAGTTTGAGACTTTTCATGAATTAGATATACATATCCATAACGTGAGAAATTATCTATAAATGTGATGAAATATTTTTCACCACTAAGATATAGGATGTTGAGTGGCTCGCAAATATCCGTATGAATTATCTCAAGAAGCTCATTACTTCTTGTGGCACCTTTCTTGGTGTGTTTGGTTTGCTTTCCTTTGATGCAATCCACACATATCTCAAAATCAGTGAAGTCTAGGTTTTCCAAAATCCATTCTTTACTAATTTTTCAATTCTATTTCTAGAGATATGCCCTAACCGTCTATGCTACAAGATTGAGGATTTTTCATTAATTGACCACGTTTTAAACCAATATTCGAATGTAGAGTTACTAATGATTGTGCAAACTCATGATTTAAGGTAATTTTATATAAACCATCACATAAATTACTAGAACTCATCATTATTGAATTAAACATTAAATTGAGTTTTCCACAACTAAGTAAAACTGAATATCCAACACGATCTAATTTGGATAATGAAACTAAATTCCTAGAAATTGAAGGAACATAAAAAGTATCTTCTAGATCCATCTGATGACCCGTCTCTAAAATCAGTCATAAGTTACTACAGCTACAACTTCAGCTTTGAGATGGTTCCCCATATAGACAAATCTTTCACAAACCTTCAGTTTTCTAGTTGAGAGGTATCCTTGCATGGAATTTGTAATGTGGGTCGTGGCCCCAGAGTCAATCCACCAAGTGTTAGAAGGTACTTCAGCAAGATTTGATTCATAACAAACAAAAGAAATTTTCTTATATTTCTTTTTGAACCAAGCCTTTCGCTTGCTGCAGTCTTTTTTCACATGTCCCTTCTTGCTACAAAAGTAGCACTTGACAGTGAAATCATTCTGAGCCTGATTTTCTTCCCCAGGCCCATTCTTTTTCTTTATAGCTCCATGAGTTACAGTCAATGCAGTTTGACGTCCTTCCTCCCTCAACCTCACTTACTCTTGAACACACATATTAGTAAGCTCATTCAAACTCCACTTATCTTTACTGGTGTTATAGTGAATTTTGAATGTGCCGAACTATGATGGAAGTGGGGTGAGAATAAATTGCATGAGAAAAGTTTCATTAACTTGCATCCCTAAAGTTTTAAGCTTTACAGCTTTGTCAATTCAGCCATAACAGTGCCAGTAAGTAGAGGGACGCTCGATGCAAGAGAGTGCAATGAGGTGGGAACTTTCACTGAAATAAGATAGAACATGTGATGCCCCAAATATTTACTCTAAGGGTTAGGGTAATGTTACTAAAGAGTCCTTTGGTCAATAACCAAGTAAGATCCCAGGAAGGTCAGAGGAGTCAATATAGCCTCCTTTCTAAGTCTAACCACCTTAGATAGCAAGCTATCTTTTTGACAGATCTTAAGAGGTATTAACACAATGTCTCATAAGTAACGCGGAAATAGGCATAAACAATATACATATTAAAGCTTTGAGAATTATAATGATGAACTATTGATATCACATAAGTCTTTCCTTTGGGAAAAACTTAGGTATATCTATTGTCCACTCGTCAAGAATCACTTATGTAGGTCTAAAATAATTTATGCAACTTTTCAGTTAGTCATGTTACCTTTGGGTATGCAATTCTAATCTATCAAATTACATAAGTTATATTACCCTACCCAGTTCATAATTATTTGAAAGTGACTCTCCTTTGGGCTAGTCTCAATCTCCTAATTATAATTGCAATTGAGAATATTATCGACCTTAATGTTACCATTTTAACAATTCTTTTATGTAGTTTGATATTCATAAGTTTTACAAATCTAGGCCACTTTGGTAGCTACTAAATTAGTAAACCTTATGAATTCGGAACTAATCGACAATATTCTCTATTCATTAATTTGAGTTATTTAATTATCATTAATGAAATCACTATTTTACTGAAATCATTATTTATGATTTCTAAAATTTCTTTTATGTGATTGCAATAATAATAATAATAATAACTTTGGACGAACAAGAATATATATATATATATTAAATTATGCAATATGACAATCATGAATATCTCATATAATGGCCAATAAGAATTACACATAATATGAATTAACTACTTCAATATTCAATGTTCAATGTCATCAAATTATATCATGATATCAAATTTAAATCATGAAAATATATAAATATCAACAATAATAGACAATAAGTGTACCTAATCAGACAAGGTAAAAACATAATTATCTAACATAATACATTCAAATAAATATATTTATTTAATAGACCGAACGATTCAACAAAATTCTAAAATTGCTTTTAGTCTGTGCACTTTGTCATAATGCCAGATAATATAAATATTACACTCAATTCAGTGTCATATTATAATGATTATAAAAATTATTATTGCTAAAATTAATAATAAATCGAAGCACGCATATTACACGTTTATCAACAGTTCTCTTTTAAATACCCTAATGCATCCTTCTCTTTCAGTTTTTTCACTTAAATATGTGTACATATTGAAAACTTATAACGGAAGGCTTTGTCAACTACCAAATCTATTTTCTTTTTGATGGGCAACAGATAATATCATGATAAAAATTACATAATAAGACATTCTCAAGAAACTGTCATTAATCTTCTTTTTGATAGTAAAAACATATGTACCATTTTATGAATAATTATAATAATAATATTCATAAATATATTATTATTCCAAGGTGCGGAATTGAACTTTGTAGGATCTTGAATTCAATACAACTCAAGAATAAAACGAACATACCTTTGTCAGCCATTGAATTAAAGAAGTTGAGAAAATACCCTTAATAGTTAAATCTTGAATCCTTGGCTCACATTCTTCTTTCAGTCTCTCTTAATTAGGATGACTATAGAACTTAGAGTGATGGAAAAATATTCATATTATGTAAGGGGAGTTACCCATCCTTATATAGAGGAGAGAAGATGGCCAGATAAACTTTATCAGAAAAATTCCTATCCATCAAGGTTTCCTTCTTACCTTAGAAGAGTAATTATCCCATATTTAAAATTCTAATTACTGAACTTTATCTCAAATATTGGCTTTATCTAGTTGTGGTGTCCAAAGAAAATAAAGCATGTGAAAGATATATAGACTATTGGGCCACACCAGAAAATAAATCCAACAATATTATCTTAAAATATTTACAATCTCTTCCATATATACATAAACATTCACAATAGTATAATTATGTAAACAGAGGACAGATTAGTTAGACCACAACCATACATAACATAGAAATCACCTTTGGAAAGGGAAGACAATTAGTTAAAGCAGCTGGTGAATTTCTATTCTAAAGTCAAAATGTCCAACATAAGAATCCAATACAACTCATTATTGTGAACAATGTCAAGAACATACCAGAAGAACCGACACTAACACTAGGTATAGATTTTGTTACTTCAATACAGACATATTGGTTGATTGCAGAAGGGTAAACTCACTCAACCAATTCCAAAACTGAAAAACAATTAGGACATATTGACTTTATGTAGAAACAATTCGACTAGACGCCCTCGATAGTATAGCATATTGTTACATCCCTACAGAATTCTCTAAAATATCTAGAAGGGAGCATGCAAGAATGACAAGCAAATGGAAGAATGTAGAACTCCCTAGCAAACTTTAGCACATATGAAGACTATGAAGAATTCTAGAAGGACCTAGGGAATTCAAGCACCTATAAACTTGTACATATATAAATAGATATTTGTATAGATATTTCTAAAGGGTATTCTAGAATATTTTTGTAGCTTGTAAAGAAAGCTTCCATGGGAAGCTTCTACATGACACTTTTTTGTGAGTTCTATAATGCTCTAAGGGAGCCTATAAAATAGGAGAGGAGCTTATTTGCTCCAATCCATCCTAGAATTGTAAAGCTTTCTCAAGTGAATATAAAGGCATTCTCTCAAACTCTTTTAGTCTTTTTACTTGTCTTTCTTGCAAGTTTGTGAACTAAGCTGACTTAGTATCATCAAGCGAGGCTTGGGATTAACTAAGTGCCGCACGGAGTGCTTGGAAATAACCAAGGCTGTGACAATATGCTGCAACTACCAAGAAGACCAAAGCGATGCCAAGCATCCACACCACCAAGAAACCTGGAAGGCTGCCAAAGGTGAAGTTTGGCAACTTTTCATTCAATGTAACACAAAAAGTGGCATAGAATCTAGTCGTAGTAACAAGCAAAAGAGCCCGAAAATAAAAGGCCCATCCCATAATCATTTTCCAGAGTGGAATCACTACCATAAGAAAACCTGATGAAAACCCAAATGTGATCGATGATGAGCGCAATGAAATGAGATGGCCACATGTTGTTGTCCAATATATCTCCAACTCTCATTTTGAGCTTTTCACTCCCAAGATTAGGCAAAGCACAAAGAGGTGCAAATATAACAGCAATTGCTACGGCACCAAATCCCACGAACGCAACTTTTTTTGAAATGAGGTTTGTTCTGTCTGCATCCGTATTGTTCTCCGGATTGCCACCTACTATGGCATTCTGGTGATCCACAAGTTGCGTCCCATTATTCTCGGGTTGAATCTGAACCATGTTTAATTATATTAGAAGAGCTTAAAAGATTTAACTCCAATTTGGCAATAGAATCAAGGTGTATTGCATTATTGTTAAGATTTTCTATTGTTAATTAGGGTTTTTACACTTTTATCAAAATTTCACTTTAATATTTTTACTGTCAACTTTGAGAATCAACCTTTTACATTATGTTAAGTTACAATATCATTTTATTCATATGTCATTAATGAGGTTGATTAAAATTCATGAGCTCAAATGATATTTTTCCAAAGAAACAATATTAAAAGTGAAACAACTAATTTTTGGCACTAAAAATAAGAAACAATATTAAAATGTCGTACAAGGGTAGTATGTGATCCGTAGTAGGCTAGAAATCACACCCCTTTGATCGAGTAGCTACCAATCCATTTTGACCTCTTATTCTAGTCTGTGTTTACGACCTCTTGAACGTGTCCATAAGTCACTTTCCAACCAGAGGGATGACCCTCAGATCTTCCTATTGATCAGAAGCATCTAGCGCGCCACGCCAGTAGAAAGAGTTAAGCTACTAAGCTAAGCTTCTGTTGGGGAACTTGTGTAGAAGCGATTTGCCGCTTCTGCCTCTCTAGGCTTCACAAAATACACAAAACAATTTTGTGTCAAAATGTTTAATTTTGAGATGAAATTTTTAATCTAAAAAAGATAATATTATTACTAAATGTTAAATTTTGTCACTAAAATATAACAATAGCACTTTGACAAGTAAAGATATTTTGTTCCTAAATTTTTATCTTTAAAACTTTACTTTAATGTGGGACGAAAATGTGATAATCGAAACAGAGTGATCAAATAATATTTTGATAAAATATGAGGTGCTAACTGCTGAATGTTATTAACCGATTTTCAATTTGAATATGCTAATTAGCAATAGGAAGATTGAGAGAAAGCATAGAGAACTAGAACTAAAACCTTTTTTTTTTTTCTTGGATCAGCTGAACCATAACATATTAGAGAACTTTTTGAATCAAACATAGTCACAGTTTATGCTTGCAAAGTCTATCTCACCGAATCTAATTAGCACTTGCATCCAGCTCGTAGTAAATTCTTTCTTTTCTCGATCCAAATAATAAGAGGTCATGTGTTTATTGGGGACAAATTTAAGCAAGGACGGGAGGGGCCATTAAATAGGAGTACGGATTTACAGTGGTGCTATATTAATGCTTTAGACAATGTAACGCCCTCAAAATAATACATATAATCCCACACATCTTGACATTCATAGATATGGAAGAATAAAGCATATTTCTATTGATCAGAGTGTTTCTTACAAAATATTACATGTTGACAACAAAAGTAAACGCCCTATGGGCTTACAACTTTCCAAGCCAATACTTGGTTACAAAATAAGAGTACTAACTCTAACATGTTAAGCCCTTGGCTTGAATTTACATGTAATACACAAAAAGATAAACAACAACAAAAAGGAAAGAGTATTTGACTCCCAGAACCTCCCAAGCTATGTCCTTGGAGGTGGCATGCCACCTGAACCTGAAAATGATGTCCCATATAGGGTGAGCCACAGCCCCAGTAGAGATATACTAAACCAAATAAGTAATGACTAAAACAATAGCATTTGATAGATGGTTAACACATATAAACCACTTTATATCACAACACAGTTCCATGACAATCAAGTCCGTTTACATTCCACATCCCGTTACTTATCCAACTTTCCATTTCTACAAACATGGCTCAGAACCTGGCCACACAATTAAATGAGATTACATCTCATATTAAAATTTCTTCCGATATCAACAATTCAAATGAGACTAAGGCTCATATTATAACACTTCCATTTCAATAAGTACACATATTTGTTGTACTAATGGAGTCCATCCCCTATCTCCTCCCAAACAGGTTTGAGAGTCCATCCCGTATCTCCCCTCAAACCATGGAGTACATCCCCTATCTCCTCCCAAACAATTTGCATATACAATGTATTTAACACTTGTCATGCATAATAATCAATCAATACACGTATTTGCTGTATTAATTCAACCGTCATATTCAATGACATACTCAATGTGATTAGTTTCAGTTTTCCCTAATCAACATACAATGTCTACAACAATCAAGACTATCCTGCACCGATAGCCCAAAGCAATTATCTCTAAACAGATAATAAATTTATCAACAAATAAAATATCAACGATTTCATAGGTGAGTGATTAAATTATCCAACTACACCATTAAATCTCATAATTCCCCAATTTCATGGATTTCAACTCAATTTCACATTTTCCCAAAATTATCAATTAATTTATTTCAACATTAGGGTATTTTCCCTATTTCTCAACATTGGCCTTAAGGCTCATTTTCATCATCTCAACAACCAGAATTCCCATTTTTCATACCCTCATATATATGGAGTTTAATATTCAAAAACCCCCAATTTATAATCTCAAATCAAACCCTAACTTTTCCAAAATTACCAAACACAACAACTCATCAAAATGACTAAAATTTATGACAAAACTCATAAGATGGAGTAGGGTATCCCTACCTCGAAATGAAGAGCTCGAATGGAGAAGATGACCAAAACCCAAAGTGCTCCAAATCCAAGATTTTTCAGATTAAAATGTAGCCCACACAACCCTCTACCTTTCTTACAAAGTGACTAGGCTAGGAACTCACTAGGAGTAGATTAATCCCTAGAGAGAAGGTGTATAGAGAGAGAGAGCTCGGATCTAGGGTTTTGAAAATGAAAGAGATGAAAAGTGAAGTGTAATCCCGCTGCTGTCTGCTGATATAACACAGGCTCGCTCGAGCGAAGGAGTGGTCGCTCGAGCGACCAAATACAAAGAACTCTCGCTCGAGCGTAAGAAAGTCTCGCTCGAGCCAACAATTCGAAACTTCAGGTCTGCAACCAGAAGCACGCTCGAGCGTAATAATGCTCGCTCGAGCGAAGGAACCCAAAACATACACCTCGCTCGCTCGAGCCAAGAAACACAGCTCTCAGGTCAAAAAGAGACGCAGACGCACACTCGAGCGCAAGACTTCTCGCTCGAGCCACAAGACACAAAAACTCAACTCTCGCTCGAGCGAAGGAGCCCTGGCTCGAGCGAAGGATCTAAAACACAGAGCTCGGTCGAGCGACAAAAGTCTCGCTCGAGCGAATACACCAAAATCCGGGCAGCAACCATTTGCTCCCAATCACACCCAACCTGTAACAAACCTGCCCAAAACATCCTATAACTCAAATACAAAGTATTGAAGGACGGAAACAAGATATATATAACATCAACTCCACGGAACATAAGTCCGGAATACAATAATCAATGGAGGGAAAACCGGTGTCGCTATAGACAAAATTGATGAAAAATAAAAGATTCAATATAGCAGTGAATAATGCAAATCTTAAAACAAAAACAAGAAATACTCAATGATATAAGAACGTAGTGACAATGAAAAGATTATGGTACACACTCTCCTCTCCTATTATAAGAAAAAAAAAAAAAAGTTAAGCCAGTGTTTGGTTTAGCTTTGGAATTGTGATTCCAATTAAAAAATTTCAAAACTCATAACCAAATACACAACCCAAAACTACTTAAAATTTAATTCAAAAATTATTTTCAAAATTCATAACTAAATACACAACTCAAAATTCAATTCAAACTCAAAACCAAACTCTATTTTAAAAAAAAAAATTCAAAAAAATCTTATTCTATTTTATTTTTTAAAGTTATTTTTAGAATCATGATTTAAGTATGAAGTCATATTTTGAGTTATGAGTTTTGAGTTGAGTTTTGACAAAAGAAATTTGTTTGGTTATAAGTTTTGAAAAAAATTTAAATTGTATTTTGAGTTTAGAGTTGTATTTAGAATTTTTTTGATTTTTTTTAAAATATTTAAAAAATTTCTTAGTTTATTTTTTTTGGGGTAAATATTTTTTATTTTAAATATTTATTTATTTTAATGTGCACTGCATTCATACATTTGTGTTCTGTATTTTGTTAAAAAACATTTTAATATATTTTTTAAAATATTTAAAAATTTATTTATTTATTTTAAATATAGAATTTTATTTTAAATACTTTATTTTATTTTATAAATATATTTTTCAATATTTTAATTTTTTACTTTTTTAATATTTAATTTTTTAAAATTTTAAAAAAAATTGGATCACCATATATACCTAAATCATAACAATTATTAGGCCAATACTTACAAAAATAAAAAAAATAAAATATATTTTTCTTCAAAAATAAAAATAAACAAAATATTTTTTCAAAAAATATAAAATAAAAAATAATTTTAAAGGATAATTTAAATATTTTTTTGAAATTTTTTTTAATTGAGTTTTGAAAATAGTTTTTGAATTGGGTTTTGAGTTATGTGTTTGGTTATGATTTGAGTGTGGAATTGTGGTTTGAGTTTAAAATATTAAAAAAATTAAAATATTTACAAAATAAAATATAATATTTAAAATTAAAAAATATTTAAAGAACAATTATATATTAAAAATAAAAAATAAATTTTTTGTAAACATTTAAAAAAAATAAATCTAAAAAAATTCAAAATACAACTCAAAATTCAAAAACTCAAAACTCAAAATACAATTCAAAACTATTTTCAAAATTCAAAGCTTTTTTCAAAGCTTTTCACAAAACTCTTTTCAAAATTTATAATTAAACAAATTTTTTCTTTTCAAAACTCAACTCACAACTTTATATTCAAATCACAACTTCACACTCAAATCATAATTCTAAAATTAAACAAAACACATCCTAAGACTTTTTGTGATATTAGTTACAAACAACTATGATTATATTTAGGGCACATCCTAAAAAAATCTTAATTATGAACCATTGTAGTTATATATAAATATTAAAATGTTAAGAACTATTAAGATGAGAAAAGTTGCGAATCATTCTAATTTTATCACGAATCAATATAGGAAAATTACAAAAAATATTCTTTCTTTTAGGGATGTATATTATAGCCTTTCCCTAATGAATTTTAAAAATATATAATTGACTCCAATTGCCCATTAATAAAGAAATATATAATCAATTACGATAAATTGATTGATTACAAGATATTTCATCATAAATTAATATTTTAAGTCCAACTAATGAATAAAGGAAAAGAACAAAGAGTTCATAGATGTTCAATGGGGGAGGGGCGAAATAAGTATAAAATAAAAAACACAGTCTATTTCTATTTGCAAATACCAAAAAGAGTTCTTGTTCTGGTTCTGGTTCGCAGGCTCAACGGTGTGGTTGTTGTTGGTAGCTTGAATCTGTCTCTCATCCATTTGGCCTCTCTCTGTCCTTGGTAGTTTGAGGAGAAGCAAAGAAAGAATTGCTGATCAAGAGTTCTTTGAGCCTCAACTCATGGTTCTTCAGCTAACTCAGCTAATAGAGCAGCCAAGGTAGCTAGCTGATCAAGCTTCAGCTTCAACAGAGTGTGGATGTCATTAGGCACGTTTAAGTGCAGTAACTGATAGAAGTTAGTTAGATTGAGAGAGTTGTTAGAGTGTGAGTGTGTGTATGAGTGTAACTGATAGAAGTTAGTTAGTTAGTTAATTTAATTTTTTTTCTTCTTATTTTTAGATAGAAGTTATAATTTAAGTTATATCTTCTAATGCATTTTTATTTTATATCAATTATTTTTAATTAATGAAAATGTGTTTCTTATTACATCGGTGTCCCTTTCGCATCAGTTTGAAAAATAAATAGAAAAGCTGAAGCCACAAAATTAAACACGGTAGGATAAATTTGTAAATTTCCACACAGTTTGATTATTTGACATGCAAAGAAAATTCGTTACTTTTCAAATGAACTTGGCCCATCAACATATAATTTTAAAATGCTGGGATTCAAATTTCTTTCTATTTTCCCAGTTCAAACTACCTGCCTTGAGAAGTTTTCAATCATCAAAATTTTTACTTATTTTTAACAAGAATTTCGTTTTAGTTCATGATTTCAATTAGAGGGTGTTGTTCGTTCATTCGGGTCCCATTTTAACGATTCAAATTGTTCATTTTATAAGATCTTTTGTGTATAAATAATAAAATTAGATCGATCCGATATTCACAACCTATTCAATTTATGACATTGTTAATAAAAAATGAATGATCTAATTTTAAAAGCGCACTTATAATATTGTTTGAGGAGAAGAAATTGCACATAACCCCAAAGACAAAAAGATCCACTCATTCGATTTGTCACATATTTTTTCAAAAGAGAAGTGTAAATCTTAATAAGGTGCAAAATGTTGTGAAATAATCTTGATAAAAAAAAATTATTTTTCCACCGGCCTAAGAATAGAAGTTGCAATTTGTAGACGCGCCTCGGGCCTCACTACTACTGTTCGGACTCGAATTGTCACGGTTCTTAATCTGAACCAAAGAGTCCAAATCCGTCAAATCGTTTTGAGAAAACAGATTTTTTGAAAGAAGTGCCAAACATGGACTGCTTTGCCAGATACAGAGTCGCCACCTAAATATTTTATTTTGGGAAATTTAGGAAACCCTGACTCGTTGCCTAAGGCCACGTGTCCGTCATCACCAAGTTGCCTCGGCTCGAGAACTTGGGTACGATTAGGGAAGGTCACTTCATGAGCACCCCCGCTCGCCCGATCAAAGATCGGCCTCTACTAACCATGATATCTAGTTTTGAAAACATTGTGTGCTCTTATTCCGGTTATTAGCCTAGATTATGTGATGCGCACAACATACAAGTATAGACTGGGTCGCCTGAATTGGAACAAAACATTTCATGTTTGTTTATTTGAAAATGGTTTGATGGTGCTACTCGCAAGTAGGCTAAGATGTGGATTTGCCACTCTCGGGTGGGCTTAGGAAACATGATTTTGCCACTGTCTAGTGGGCTTAAAACTCACAATTAATGAATTGTTCCAATCCAAATAACCCAACCTTCACCCACAGGCATTCAGGCAGTTATATCACATAAGCAGTTAGCCTCATGATAAGCATGCTATTCATGGCAGTCACTCACACGCATACAAGGATGCTAAAGCATAAAAACTTACCGAGTACTCCAAGCCAAAACAGAAGCTAATTAGAAATCCATGCATGATCCTAATTATACAGAAATGCCTAATGCAACACATGCAAAATGCAACTAAGATAGGCTCGGCTATTCTAAAGATGGCATATGAAATGCTACAGCTAACATGTATTCACTTGGAATTGAACTACAAATGCAGTTAGTATGATGCGCCGAGCCCGGTGCACGCAAGACAGATGAATGAATGCAAACATGCTATCATGCTGTATGCTAATTGAAACATGCCCTAATCTAACCATCATAAGATGGTAAATAAAAGGGAGAAAGACGTGGGGTTGGAAGACATACATCACACACACGTACACTTATTACAGTTGTGCCCTCGCTCGGAGGGTCCGAATAAATGATACAATCCCAAATAAATAGTTACAGTCCGAATAAATACAAAACCCTAATTAATTAACAAATTAATCTAGGAAAGCAGTAAATTGGCACGCAAATCCATGGACTGCCTCAGCTCTGTTCCGAATGATGGATGATGCATGCTTGAGTTGCCTTGCGCGAAAATCCACTGCGATGTCCCGATTTGCCTCTGTTTGCAATTGTTCTTGGAATGTGTGCCAAACTCCGGAAGGCTGCTGATTCTTGATTTGCTGCAACAGAGAGCAACAAAGGGGCATGGCAAAGTATTTTCACATATGTATGCATGACTACCCTTCAGGGAGTGTAGTCCTCGATCCTCGTGCCACCAATCACGCATATCGATGCATGATGGCCGAGGAGTCAGATTGCACGACTCAATATGAAATGAATGCACATATGGACACAACAAGGCTTAGACTCCATCATGGATAATCCGGAGTGTCGGCGATCGGGAATTGAGACACGTTTCGTCACTCGGAGTACGAAATGTCCCTCGTTTCTCGTGCTTGGGCTAACTCCTATCCCAAGCATAATACAATATGCATGACATGCATGAATGCAATCCTAACATACAACCTAGCATACGCAATGCTATGAAATGAAATGGCATACACGATGCACGAGGTAACATGGCATACACAATGCGCTAACATACAACCTAGCATGCGTAATGCTATGAAATGAAATGGCATACACAATGCATAATGGACTTACACAAACATGAGTGGACCTCAGCCACACTCACATCAGTAGCCATAAGATGAAAATGAGACTCTCGAGATGCGTGCATGCATGTACGCAAATCGAGGACCGAACCTAAGGCACGAATGCCACTCTACCAAAGCACGGTAAGGCATGGAACATGATATGCAAACAAGCGAATTTTAGCACTGAAATATGATACAAAAAAGCCCCGAAACATGGAAACATGGTACCCGATGCATGAGATGAACCCCGAAACTCAAAACTAGACACATAGAATGACTTATAGCTATACAAAGCATGCATTATTTGATCATGAAGTATGAAGAAAGAGCCAAGGCAGTCCCAAAATATGAACATTTCTAGTTCAAAGCATGGCCAAAAGATGCTAGCAAGATGGACTAAAATAGCATGCAATTTCGACTAGCAAACATGGTTTACATGGAAAGTATATGATGCACATGGAATCTGACCAAACCATCAAAAATCAGTGAATAAATCACATGAAAATAGGCCCAAATAACCACTGATATGCAACCATGGCATGCAAAAATGATGAGTTACTTTAGAGGGCCATGCAAGGAGTTATTAAGCATATACAAGATGGAAATGTGGCAGCCCCAAATCAACTCTGAAAATCAAATATGATAGTCCCAAAACTCATCAAATTGACCCTAGAAAGTGACTTCAAAGCATGCAAGATAGGGTCTCTTTGGAAGGCCAATAAGGCCACAAAACAAGAGAATGAGAGAGGGGGGTCACCCCGCTCTAATCTTGGCTCTCAAAATAGTGTCTTAGCCACTAAAAATCCACTGGATTTCAGTGGCTAGAAGGCCAAACAAAGCATGCAATTGAAGCTTAGATGTAAGGCTCAAAATAAGAGGCAATTAAGCATACGAGAAAGCATATGACCTCAAAAAAAAATAGAACCTTAAACAAACTTCAATATGAGATTAAAACAAGATATTTTTCAGTTTTTGACAACTCTCAAAAATGAACACAAATGGGGCCAAACTATCATGCAAAAATGGGCCTAAAAGAGGGATAAAGAGGCAAGAGGCAGCTTCTGGCCTCAAATGGAAAAGAGCCCTTCAACAAAGTTGAAGAGGGACTCAAAAAAAGGCACTTTACAGTTTACATCAAGTATCAAATATGCTTACAAGTAAGGATACAATATGATGTAAAAATGGCCCTAAAAGAGAGATAGAAAGCAAGAGGAAGTATCTGGCCTCAAACGGTGAAGAGCCCTTCAATAAAGTTGAAGAGGGGCTCAAAATGAAGCACTTTATAGTTTGGATCAAAGCCCAGAAATGCTTAAAAACAGGGCTAACATATCATGCAAGAAATAGCCATAAAAGAGGGATAAAGGGAAAGGGGTAGCAGGTGGCTTCAAACAGAAAAAAAAACCCTTGATCAAACATGAAGATGAGCTCAAAAAATGACTATTTCTAGTTCGGGTCGGAGCCCAAAAATGCTAGAAAAAGGAGCTAAAATATAGCACAAAATAATGTGAAAAAGAGGGGGAATAGGAGCTTACCCTTGTAGAGCCAACTTCCAGCAGCTTTTGGACTAGGTGTATGAGCTCTTAACCTCTGGAAATCAGCTTCAAAGGGCTGGAATGGAGTGTGGAGGTGTGGTGCTATGGGTTGTAGGGTAAATAGTGCAAGAAGCTTAGGGTTTTAGAGCTTGGATGAGAGTGAGAGAGGGGATTGTATGTAAAAAGATCTAAACAAATTTTGTAACCCCTAAAAATGAGCTGGGGGGGGCTGGTTTTATAGAGGAGAGGAGTGGAGAAAAAAGGGGGAAAATCAAATTCAAATTTCCCCCCAAAAATAGGCCTAAAAGAGAGATAAAGAGGCAAGTGGTAGATGCTGGCCTCAAACCGAAGAGAGCCCTTCAACAACGTTGAAGAGGGGCTCAAAACAAGACATTTTACAATTTATGACCAAGTCCGAAACAGCTCACAAATAAGCCTAAAATATCATGCAAAAATAGGCCTAAAAGAGAGATAAAGAGGCAAGTGGTAGCTTCTGGACTCAAACTGAAGAGAGCCCTTCAACAAAGTTGAAGATGGGCTCAAAAAAGACATTTTACAGTTTATGACCAAGTTCGAAACAGCTCACAAATAAGCCTAAAATATCATGCAAAAATAGGCCTAAAAGAGAGTTTAAATACAAAGGGTGAGGAGGAGACCTCAAACAGAGAAAGACGCTTGATCAAATATGGAGATGAGCTCAAAATATGACTATTTCTAGTTCAGGTTGGAGCCCAAAAATTCAAGCAACAAAGGCTAAGAAAGCATGCAAAATGGAGCCAAAAGAGAGGGAAAAGAGACTTACCCTTGTAGACCAATGAACCAGCAGCTTTTGGACAAACAAGAGGAGCTCCTAGCCTCTGGAAAATAGCCTCAAAGTGTTGTAATGGAGGATGGAGGTGTATACCAAAAACAGGAGCAAACGGAGGTAGTTAAGCGGTCCCGAACCGAGGCACACGGCCGTCGGCTCCGAAAAAATCAGAAACCGAGCTATAAACGGAAAAAATGGCCTACGACCACGAAATGTAGCCTACGGCCACTGAGAGATGATCTACGAGACCTCTCCTCCCTTCGGGAAGAGAAAACAGAGAAAACGGAGCCTGATTCGCAAACCGAGGCAAGACACGAAAGAGTCCGGAAGTCCGGAGGCAAGGCTCGCAGCCGAGACTCTGAAACTTCTGAACGGGCACAATATGCAATATCACCGAGCGCTCAATCGATGACGTCTGAGTCTTAAGGTCGGTCAAAAATGGGGTGTCTACACAATCAAGATTGTCAAAAGTGGAGGCTACAAATCAAGTTTTTCAAAAGTGGTTGCAACCGTTTGAAATTCATAGCCTCAGCCATATTTGCATTTAATGTTTTCACATTGTTAGTTTTATCTATATATAGCTATTGTATGTTGGGAATTCAGAGTGTGGAAGAAAGAAGAGAGTTAGAGAGTAAAAAATGTGTTTTTCATTTCCTCAAAATATTGTAAATATTTGAGTGAAATAAATCTATTTTTCAAATTATACATTCTCTCTTGTATTTGAATTGTGAACCACCATAAGTGGTTTGCACCCCACTCCCACCGACACAAAAGTCATGGAATGAGTATTTATATCCATCATTGCAGTTATTTGATCATCATTTGTCTCTAAATTATTGAACATAGTTGAGTTGGCTTCTTCTACTCTTAATAGTTTCCATTATATTATCAGTTTGGAAAAGCATGTAAGAAATGCTGCTTCGAGATTATTTAATAATTACCTAACTTTGAGATAAAAAATGTATAAATTTAATACTAAATTAGACTACCATTCACCCTATTTGGTTTAACTTTGTTTTCAGAAAATTGAATTTTATATTTTTGTATTTTTTAATTTTTTTTTGAATTTTTTAATATTTTATGTAAATATTTTATTTTTTAGATATAATTAAAAAGTATAATATTTTTAAAAAAGACTTCATAAAATTCATTAAATACAAAAAATATAAAAAAAAATACAAAAATTTAATACATTTTCTTATTTTATTGTATTCAATGATTTTTTAAAGATTTTTTATACAAAGATTTATACTTTTCAAGTATATCAAGATTAAGTGTATCTAAAAATTAAAAATTAAAAATTAAAATGATTAAAATAGTTTTAAAAAAATCATTAAAAATACAAAAATACGAATTGTAAACTCAAAAAACTATTTTTGAAAATTCCAAATCAAACAGGGTGATTAATTTTTATTTTATGGTTTGTGAAAGCAAGTTCAAAGTAATTTAAAGAAATTAATTAGCACATGTCAAATGGAGAAGAAGAATTCCTATAATCAATCCCATTTCATAGGGCTCAAAATTTAGTTTGATTTGATTTGATTTGGTTATGTAAAATTTAAATTAATTGAGTTCATTCATGAGAGCATCATGATTTTTTATTTAAGTTTGGTCCCTTTGTTATCTTAATCCTCTTTTGATTAAAATTATATATATATATATATGTATATATGCATATATCTATATACTATAAGAAGCTATTTCACTTAGGAAACAGTGTCAGCATGGGTTGTTATTTTGCGTCTCCTGCTGAAATTATCCCTATGTTGCTATAGACAATTTGATCACTCATTAGATTTGTTGGTAAACTCACTTCTTTGTTTAGCCACCATTCGGCATGATGTAAGGCATGATTACATTTGAATGAAATTACTTCCTGTAGACGTCCCCGAACGCATCCCGGGGAAAGGGAGTGCGAATCCCCCCCCGTTCTGGTTCGATATTGGGTCTACTACAGTTAGAAGGACTCAAATGTCACGGTTCTTAATCTTGAACCAAAAGTCCAAATCCGGCAAATCGTTTTGAAAACAGATTTTTTTGAAAGAAGTGCCAAACATGGACTGCTTCGCCAGATACAGAGTCGCCACCTAAATGTTTTTTAAAATGGGAAATTTAGGAAACCCTGACTCGGTGCCAAAGGCCACGTGTCCGTCATCACCAAAGTTGCCTCGGCTCGAGAACTTGGGTACGATTGGGGAAGGTCACTTCGTGAGCACCCCCGCTCGCCCGGTCAAAGACCGGCCTCTACTAACCATGATATCTTATTTTGAAAACATTGTGAGTTCTTATTCCGGTTATTAGCCTAGGTTACTATGTGATGCGCACAGCATACAAGTATAGACTGAATCGCCTGAATTGGAACAAAACATTTCATGTTTGTTTGTTGGAAAATGGTTTGATGGTGCTACCCGCAGGTAGGCTAAGACGCGGATTTGCCACCCTCAGGTGGGCTTAGAAAACATGATGTTGCCATTATCTAGTGGGCTTAAAACAAACATTTGATGAATTGTCCCAATTCAAGTAACTCAACTTCCACCCACAGGCATTCAAGGCAGTTATATCACATAAGCACATAGCCTTATGGTAAGCATGCTATTCATGGCAACACTCACACGCATGCAAGGATGCTAAAGCACAAAACTCACCGAGTACTCCAAACCAAAACAAAAACTCATTAGAAATCATGCATGATCCTAAATATACAGAAATGCCTAATGCAACACATGCAAAGATGCAAACTATAGCAGGCTCGGCTGTCCTAAACATGGCATATGAAATGCTACAATTATCACATACTCAATTTGGAATTGAAATACAAATGCAGTTTGTATGATGCGCTGAGCCCGATGCATGCAAAACAGATGAATGATGCAACGTACTGTCATACTATATGCTAATTGAAATATGCCCTATATCTAACCATCATAAGCGGATAAATAAAAGGGAAGAAAGACGTGGGGTTGGAAGACATACATCACACTCACCCACACTTATTAGAATTTTGCCCTCGCACAGAGGGTCCGAATAAATAATACAGTCCGAATAATATACAAATTCCTAATTAATTAATAAATTAACTAAGAAAGCGGTAAACTGGCATGCAAGCCAGGGGCTGCCTCGATTCTGATGAATGATGTATGCTGGGTTGCCTTGCGCGGAAATCCACTGGGATGCCCCAATTAGCCTCTGTTTGCACCTTTTCTCGAAATGCGTGCCAGACTCCGAAAAGTTGCTGATTCTTCATTTTGCTGCAACAGAGAGCAGGAAAGGGGCATAGCAATGTATTTCACAAATATATGCATGCCTCGATCCTTGTGCCACCAATCACGCATCTCGATGCATGATGGCCGAGGAGTCGGATTGCACAACTCAATATAGGATGAATGCAGATGAATGCTACAACAAAACCTAACTCCATCATGGGTAATCCGGAGTGTCGGTGACTTGGGAATTGAGACCCGTTCCGTCACTCGGAGTACGAAACGTGCCTCGTTTCCCGTGCCCGGGCTAACTCCTATCCCGAACACGATGCAATATGCATGATATGTATGAAATGCAACTAAGATACAATCCTAACATACACAATGCTATGAAAATGAGGTGCCTCGAAATGCGTACACGCGGGCACGCAAATCGAGGCAATGATCCTAAGGCATGAAATGGCATACGCAATGCAAATGGACTTACACTAACACGAGTGGACCTCAGCCACACTCACATAAGAGGCCGTCGGATAAAAGTGAAGTGCCTCAAAATGCGTGCACACAGGCACGCAAACCGAGGCAATGACATAAAGGCATGAAACGGCCTGAAATATGATATACAATGAGACTAAAAATGAGATGTCTCGAAATGCGTGCCCACGGGCACGCAAACCGAGAAATGGCATACGGAATGCAACAGGACTAAAATGAGATATGCGATGCAATATGGGCTTACACCAACATGAGAGAGCCTCAGCCACACTCACATAAGAGGCCAATGAATGAAAATGAGACGCCTCGAAATGCGTGCACACAGGCACGCAAACCGAGGCGATGGCATACGCAATGCAATGAGACTAAAAATGGCATACAGAATGCAAAATGGACTTACACTAACATGAGTGAGCCTCAGCCACACTCACATAAGAGGCCGTGAGATGAAAGTGAAGTGCCTCGAAATGCGTGCACACGGGCACGCAAACCGAGGCAATGGCATTAAGTCATGAAATGGCATGGAATATGATATGTAAACATGCAAATAGAATTTCAGCACTGAAATGTGGGGGAAAACAGTCCCGAAACATGGCCAAAGTGCACCCGAAGCAGGGAATGATCCCGAAATGCGATATTAGGCGCCCGAAATGGCCTATAGCTATGCAATGCATGCACAATATGGACATGGAATGAAAATACAGTAGCAAGACAGCCCCAAGAAAATCATTTTTTAGTCATAAAAAGGGCTAAACAGCAAGCACACGTAGGATTAAGCAAGAATGCAAAAATGGCTCCCCAAGAGGGGTATTGAAGTAAGTGATATATGCAATGCCCAAATGGAAAAATACCCTTCTACAAAACTGAAGAGGGACTAAAAATATGCACATTTACAGTAGATTACATCCCCCAAATCAGTATGAAAACATGCTAAAAATGTCATGCAAGAACTAGGATACATAAGGCTATAACATGAGGTACCCTAAAAATTCATCAAACCAGAAAAGACCCTTAATGAAATATGTCAAGAAGATCAAAATATGACTCTTTCCAGCTCTGATGATGGCCGAAAACAGAAGCTAGATAAGCTTAAAAAAGCATGGGAAAACGAGGGTCAAAGAGGGGTATAATGACAAGTATAACATGGAGACCCCCAACAAGGTTGATCCCTTCTACAATGTTGTAGAGGGACATAAAATAAGCTTACTCAAAGTTCATGACATTCTCCAAAACAATTTGTATATAAGCCAAACAAATCATGCAAACTTACGGTAAATAGGAGAGATTATGAAGCAAGTGCAAGATAAAGGACCCAAACATGGTTGAGCCCTTCTTAAATGTTGAATAGGGGCTGAAAATAGGCCCTCTTACAGTTCACATCATGCTCGAAAACAGATCACTCATAGGCTAGAAATTTCATGCAAAATAAAGGCATACAAGATGGTATTGAAGCAAGTACCAAATGGAGGGCTCAAACAGGGTTGAGACCTTAAACAAAAATGAAGAATAGCTCAAAAGAGTTACCATTTCAGTTAGGGTCGGAGCCTAAAACAGTGAGCAAATAGGCTTAAGAAATGAAGCAAGAAAATGCTACAAAAGAGGGAGATGGAGACTTACCCTTGAAGATCTCTTCTTTTCTACCTCTTGGCTTGAGGAATGTTGCTTCTAAGCCTCTGAGAACCTCTCCTTGCTGCTGGAAATGGAGTGGTGGTGGTGGAGCTTGAAGATGATGAAGAAATGGAGTCTAAACTTGAAGGAAATGGAGTGATAAGTGTGTATATGCCCAAACCAGTTTTTGTAACCTTCCTTCTTGAGTTGGGAGGACAGCAATATGGACAAGAGAGGGAGAGAGGAGTGCTTGCCAAAGTGGAGGGAAAATGAGCCCTTATTTCCCTCCAAATAGGTCCCCCGGATAGAGATATTTTTTGGGGAAAACCAAAGCACAGCTGGAATGCACACATCCCAAGGAAGCAGGCCGACTAGGTATTTTTATGGCAGTGGCCGGCCGGCCACCCCCTATGGCCGGCCGGCCAAGGGGCAAAATAGAAAGTTGAATTAATGGCCGGCCATAGGAGAAAAGTGTCCTCCCAGGTCTCCTCATCACAACCCTGTGGTTGAAAATTGACAACTCTAAAACAGGAGAGAGAACAAGCCACTTTTCAAAGAGGTTCAAAAATGAAAAGAAGAATTAATGGCCGGCCATGTGTTTTTAGGGTCCTCCCATGTGTGTACAACACGAATATGTGGTTTTGGCTCGAAGAAAATGGCCCTAGGGTGTTCAACATTAGCCCGGAAGTGAGAAAAACGGGCGCCGGGGGGCGCCGGAGGAGCATAACTGGTTGCTGAGACAATTGCTGGCCTCCCACCCTCCAGTGACCTTCCTCATGATAAAACAGAGGTACCTGCCAAAAATGAACAAAAACCGATGCAGAACGAATGCTCGGGGGCCAAAACGCGCAGTTCGGGGTCCCGAAAATCGGCCGTTAAGCACCGAAAGTGGTATTTGGCCACGAAGTGGGTATCTAAGACCCCAGTGTCCCTCGAAAGGGAGTAAATGAGATGCATGCCAAAAACCGGAGGAATCGGAGATGGTTGGGTGGTCCCGAACCGAGGCACACGGCCTGACGGCTCCGAAAACCGGGAACCGGACTCCGAAATGGGCAAAATGGCCTACGGGCACGAAATGTAGCCCACGGCCACTGAGAGATAGTCTACGGGACCTCTCCCTCCCCTCAGGAAAGAAAACAGAGAAAACCGAGTCTGGTTCGCAAACCGAGGCAAGGCACAGAAGAGGGTTCGGAAGTCCGGAGGCAGGACTCGCAGCCACGACTCTGAGACTTCTGAACGAGCACAATATGCAACATCACCGAGCGCTCAATCGGTGACGTCTGAGTCTTAAGGTCGGTCAAAAATGGGGTGTCTACAGTTGCCCCTCTTTGACAGAACTCGGAAGTCACAAGTGACGAGAGTGAATGTCAAAGCCCAAAGGCGACCCATTTTTGACAAGGCCAAAGACTTAGACAATCATACAAGATAAACAGAGATGTGCCCGCAGGCGTGCTCGCAGGCAAAGGGGGGGGGCAAAATGCAAAGCGACATGCACAGAGCCAATGATCATGCAAATACAGCAAGCTGTAATGAGGCAAGTATTCGCAAATAGATGCAACAGTTTTAAGCAAGAATGCAAAGCAATAACTTCATTTCATGCAGTTAGGAATGCGGAGAATCATTCAATTCTCGTCGCGTCTCACACGGAGAAGATACGATACCTACGCGATTCGTCTGGTCGCACCAGCCTCAAATGAACCGTACATACAACATCGTGCCTGCAAAAGAGAGAAATTCAACAAGAACAATATGCTAACGACATATATTCAATGTGATTCCGAAAGTTTGACACACGCGGTGTCGGCGAGTGAATGCATAAAGCAGTGTGATACAGGTAAGGTGCGCAAGATAGCACGATAAAATGCATGCACAACGCAAGTAATGTGCACAAAATAGTGTGATGCGCAAAATAGCGCGAGTGAAATGTAATGCACTAACAAGTGCAGGTGGGACGCACAAGATAGCGCGAATGCTACAATGCACAATGCAAGTAATGTGCACAAAATAGTGCGATGCGCAAAATAGCGCGAGTGAAATGTGATGCACTAGCAAGTGCAGGTGAGACGCGCAAGATAGCGCAAATGGTACAATGCATAAAATAGTGCGATACGCTAAACAGCGCGATTGAGTGCCCATGTGCACGCATTTCGAGGCACCTCATTTTCATCCATTGGCCTCTATATGAGTGTGGCTGAGGCTCTCTCATGTTAGTATAAGTCCATTTTGCATACAGTATGTCATTTTAGCATCCGCATTCCGTATGCCATTTTCTCGGTTTGCGTGCCCGTGGGCACGCATTTCGAGACATTTCATTTTAGTCTCATTAAATATCATATTTCATGTCATTTCATACCATTTCATATTTCAGTGCCATTGCCTCGGTTTGCGTGCCCGTGTGCACGCATTTCGAGGCACTTCACTTTTATCCGACGGCCTCTTATGTGAGTGTGGCTGAGGCCCCTCTTATGTTAGTGTAAGTCCAATTGCATTGCGTATGCCATTTTATGCCTTAAGATCATCGCCTCGGTTTGCGTGCCCGCGTGCACGCATTTCGAGGCATCTCATTTTCATAGCATTGTGTATGTTAGGATTGCATGTTAGTTGCATTCATGCATGTCATGCATATTGCATCGTGTTTGGAATAGGAGTTAGCCCGACACGGGAAACGAGGCGCATTTCGTACTCCGAGTGACGGAACGGTCTCAATTCCCAAGTCACCGACACTCCGGATTACCCATGATGGAGTCAGGTTTTGTTGTAGCATTCATCTACATTCATCCTATATTGAGTTGTGCGATCCGACTCCTCGGCCATCATGCATCGATATGCGTGATTGGTGGCACGAGGATCGAGGCATGCATATATTTGTGAAATACATTGCTATGCCCCTTTCCTGCTCTCTGTTGCAGCAAAATGAAGAATCAGCAATTATTCAGAATCTGGCACGCATTTCGAGAAACATTGCAAACAGAGGCTAATTGGGGCATCCCAGTGGATTTCCGCGCAAGATAGCCCAACATGCATCATTTCATCACCCGGAGCGGAATCAAGGCAGCCCCTGGCTTGCATGCCAATTTACAGCTTTCCTAGCTTAATTTCTTAATTAATTAGGACTTTTGTATATTATTCGGACTGTAATATTTGAACTGTATTATTCTTTTATTTCGGACTGTATTATTTATTCGGACCCTCTGCGCGAGGGCAGAATTGTAATAAGTGTGGGTGAGTGTGTGTATGTCTTCCAACCCCACGTCTTTCTTCCCTTTTATTTACCTGCTTATGATGGTTAGATATAGGGCATATTTCCATTAGCATACAGTATGACAGCATGTTTGCATCATTCATCTGTTTTGCACGCACCGGGCTCGGCGCATCATACAAACTGCATTTGTATTTCAATTCCAAATTGAATACATGTTAATTGTTGCATTTCACATGCCATGTTTAGATAGCCGAGCCTGCTATAGTTTGCATCTTTGCATGTGTTGCATTAGGCATTACAGTGTATCTAGGATCATGCATGATTTCTAATCGGTTTCTGTTTTGGCTTGGAGTACTCGGTGAGTTTTATGCTTTAGCATCCTTGCATGTGTGTGAGTGTTGCCATGAATAGCATGCTTACCATGAGGCTATGTGCTTATGTGATATAACTGCCTTGAATGCCTGTGGTGGAGGTTGAGTTACTTGAAGTGGAACATATCATTGAGTGTTTGTTTTAAGCCCCCTAGATAGTGGCAAAATCATGTTTTCTAAGCCCACCTGAGGGTGGCAAATCCGCGTCTTAGCCTACCTGTGGGTAGCACCATCAAACCATTTTCAAACAAACAAACATGAAATGTTTTGTTCCAATTCAGGCGACCCAGTCTATACTTGTATGCTGTGCGCATCACATAGTAACCTAGGCTAATAACCGGAATAAGAACTCACAATGTTTTCAAAATAAGATATCATGGTTAGTAGAGGCCGGTCTTTGATCGGGCGAGCGGGGGTGCTCACGAAGTGACCTTCCCCAATCGTACCCAAGTTCCCGAGCCGAGGCAACTTTGTGATGACGGACACGTGGCCTTTGGCACCGAGTCAGGGTTTCCTAAATTTCCCATTTAAAAAAACATTTAGGTGGCGACTCTGTATCTGGCAAAGCAGTCCATGTTTGGCACTTCTTTTCAAAAATCAGTTTTCTCAAAACGATTTGCCGGATTTGGACTCTTTGGTTCAAGATTAAGAACCGTGACATTTGAGTCCTTCGAACTGTAGTGACCCAATCGAACCAGAACGGGGAGGGACTCGCACTCCCTTTCCCCTGGATGCGTTCGGGGACGTCTACAGTTTCTGGCGACTCTGCTGGGATTTAGAGAACTTGACTCGAACTCATGATATCTGGTTTTGACTACACTTGTGTGTTTCTTTGCATTGCATTTGCATTGGTGCGCCTAGGACACCGTGTTTTCCATATGCCATTCCCGAACGATTTGCTGGAGGCTTGTCTTGTCAAGTCATGTCCATAAGGCTGATCGGCTCTGGGCTCTGACAGCATGGGAACACAAACCCCGGTTTTACCGGGGCACCCTTTTTGACCATTCGACCTAGTGCATATTCGGATCCATAATGACCATTCCAAACTAGGACAGATTGCTTACCCGTTTATAGGTTGTTTGAAGTCGCTGCGTGCGTAGTGAAACCCTAGTTCCTGACAAAATAGGACAGGGAAACCCTACCCCAACATAGGGGTGTTTTGGCTCTCACTTATCTGCTATGTGCTTGTTAGAGTGCGTCTCTACAGGGAATGCATGTATCAGTTGAGTTTGGGCATCAGGCCTGCGGGCATGAGTCAGTATCTGAGAATCAGTTGTCTGCGGATATCTGATTCAGTTTTGGGGAACAGTAATACAGGAACAGTGATCAGTGACTGAGGACAGCGTATTTTCAGCTTATCAACTGCGTGTTGTATGCCCGACTGTGTGTTGTGTGTATTTAATTTAAGCTGTTATGCTGCCCGTTTTTCTAGTCATTTATTTCCTTTTTGCTTTATTATCTTTTGCTAGGGCAGTTTTTAACACGATTGCTTCCGAATCGGTAGATACTCCCCAAGCACTTTGGACACGAGGTCGCCGACTCAACCGATCCGAGGATCTCGTTGACGGACATCCAGTGTTCCACTCTCTACCCCCAGTTATCAGAAGAAGGCCGAGGAGGCGCAGTGTGTCAGAACAGGGATTACCGGGACAGAGGGCTGCTTTGATAGTAAACAGTCAGGTTGAAATTTCCGTGTTTGCTGTAGAGATACATTTACCAGCCACTCAGATGGAACCGTAGAATACATCAGGGATGGAGGCGATGATGCGCCAGATGCATGAGAGCATGAAACAGATGCAAGATGATGCCATCCGCCAAGCGGAATTTTCTAAACAACAAGCCGCAGTCATGGCCCAGC
>JAPPVO010000002.1:218471780-218521780 GCA_030407325.1 Camellia japonica | reverse complement strand
TGTATTTATTCTGAATGCACATTCTGCCAAATATAGAACTAATTACATAATTCACCATCATGTTAATGACACTAATTTCTTTATTTAACATATGAGTTCTGAATTTTGATGCCTATTTTTGGAGATTTATGAATATGACTATTGAATTGAAGTGGATCTATGATTTGCTTCTCCAGCATTTGACGAAACATGACTTTATTCTCTATTATGCAGAAGAAGGCGCCTTTTCAACAGCTCAGAGAGGAGGTGAAGAAAAAGGTTTGGCTAGGTCCTTTAAAACCTGTTGGTTTACTAACCCAACACATACACACACACCAAAGATTGATTTTGAAGGTTAGTGCAACTAAGGGACTTCTTATATAAATCTTTTCTTAGATAGTTTTTCTATATGTAATTGGTCATTTAATATATTATTGTTTTCTTATGCATTATGGATTAATACTAATTTCCCTGTTGGGTGCACGCATTAATTAAAAAAAAATATGGTTTTTATTCATTCGCAGATGACAGATGAAAATTCCAAAGATGGGGTATCTGGTTCAAAGAAGCGGAGTAGGTAAATGAATACTTTTGAATAACCAAACACGTATTTTGACTATGTTGTTGTGGGTTTTGATTATATTGTGATGGATCTTATCTTGTTGTTGATACTATCAAACATATATTTTAATTATGTTGTTGCTTTATGCAAATGAACATGGAGTGTGAGTTGCTCATATAGGAATCAAGTGAGATGGTTCTGAATATGATCATGATTATTAGTTTCTTGCTACCACATCTAGAGTTGCATGTGTGCATGCTTTGATGTAGCTTTCCATTTACTGTTGATATTAATGTGATTTCTAGCAAATTATGTTCTATGCATATTGATGGTTTACTATATTAATTTAATTGAATCTAGTGTCTGAATTGCTAATGGATGCAAATATAGTAGGTAGTTGAATCTTGATTGCTCCTTTTGCTATTAATATGGGATTTTGAGTGGTTAAAAAATACAAGCATTTTGATGTGTTTGTGGCATCATAGATATGGAAGTGCATTTTAGGTTTGCTTTTGCTTATTTATTCATATGGACTGGAATTTAACCACACAAAGAAGCAAAACACAAGGTGTAAAAGGTCATGCCTACCATTAACATTGAATTCAGCCTCGTGGAAGGGTTTCAAGTAATATTTTTGTCATTCTTTTTTGCTTCGTGAATTCGAGGTGTTGACGCCCCAGAATCACCAAATGGCGTCGGATTAGCACGAAACTTGGCACACACGACCGCCTAGGCACGACAGACTTGTGGGAGAAAACGGGACTCGAATCGGGTCCTAGTTTGGGAGTTAGAGGTGGATTTTGGTCTAGGCAAACTAGTTCCTTAAGAAGCTTGAATTCGAGGTATTGACGCCCTAAAATCACCAAACGGCGTCGGATTAGCATGAAACTTGGTACATACGACCGCCTAGGCACGAGAGACTTGTGGGAGAAGACGGGACTTGAATTGGGTTCCCGATTTGGGAGTTAGAGCTGGATTTTAGTCTAGGCAAACTAGTTCCTTAAGAAGCTTGAATTCGAGGTGTTGACGCCCCAAAATCACCAAAAAGGCGTCGGATTAGCACAAAACTTGGCACACATGACCGCCTAGGCACGAGAGACTTGTTGGAGAAGATGGGACTCGAATTGGGTTTCCAGTTTAGGAGTTAGAGCCGGATTTCGATCTAGGCAAACTAGTTCCTTAAAAAACTTGAATTCGAGGTGTTAACGTCACAAAATCACCAAACGAAGTCGGATTAGCACGAAACTTGGCACACACGACCGCCTAGGCACGAGAGACTTGTGGGAGAAGACGAGGCTTGAATCGGGTTCCCAGTTTGGGAGTTAGAGCCGGATTTCGGTCTAGGCAAACTAGTTCCTTAAGAAATTTAAATTCAAGGTATTGACGCCCCAAAATCACCAAACGGTGTCGGATTAGCACGAAACTTGGCATACACGACCGCCTAGGCACGAGAGACTTGTGGGAGAAGAGAGACTTGAATCGGGTTCCCGGTTTGGAAGTTAGAGCCGGATTTCACTCTAAGCAAACTAGTTCCTTAAGAAACTTGAATTCGAGGTGTTGATGCCCCAAAATCACCAAACGGCATCGGATTAGCACGAAACTTGGCACACACGACCACTTAGGCACGAGAGACTTATGGGAGAAGACGGAACTCGAATCAGGTTCCCGGTTTGGGAGTTAGAGCCAGATTTCGATCTAGCCAAAATTATTTACTTAATTATCTTTGTAATTATATAGTAGTTAAATTTTTATTTTTTTTTGTAATTAACATATTAACACATAATTTTATTGTCCTTAATTATTTTTATTTTTTGTTTTCAGATATTTCTCGAGTAGGATTTTGCTTCTTGTGGAATGCATGTCTGTGAAGAATGCGACTAACTTTTGTTTTTGTTACCCACGGAAGAATCATGAGGAAAAATTTTGTTTTTGATTTATGTTATTTTGAATTGTGAACAACATTATCTATTTAAACATTATATATGTATTATGCAACATTATGTAGTGGGGTAATTTTGCTGATGTGTAGTTATTAATGCAAGAATATTTTTATTATGGATAAATTGTTATTTTTATACTAGAATTTTTATATTATTATGCAACTATTGGTTTCATTTTCAAATATTTTTCATTTAATATAGGTAATTTTCATATTTTTAATAATTTAATTGCAGGTTTTTTTTTTTTTTGGCTACGGCGCCACACCGTCTCAAAAAACATTATTTCGTCGCAATAAAAAACTTTTCGAGACGGTTTTTTTGCCGTCTCAAATAATCTTTTAGCGACGGTATTTTTTGTCGTCTCAAATAATCTTTTAGTAACGGCAGTATCCCATCGCAATAACAAACATTTCGCGACGACATTTTTTTTGCCGTCTCAAATAACACTTTTAGCAACGGTAAAATAGTGCCGTCGCAAAAAATATCAATTTTTTTACATATTATAGACGACATCAGAATGCCGTTGCAAAAGGCAACATTTGTCATTGCAAAAAAAATGGCGACGCCACGGTGCCGTTGCTAAAAGGTTTTAGCAACGCCCTCTATTGTGACCCCTCGTTTGCCGTCGCTAAAAGTCGTTTGCCGTCACAAAAAGGTTTTTGAGACAGCATTATGAGTATTTGCAATGCCATTTTGCCGTCGCAAAAAATTGAAATTTTTGTAGTGCCTTCATCCATAGGCATTCAAGCAGTTATAACAATTAAGCACTTAGACTCATGGCAAGCATGCTAGACATGGCAATCAATCACTCACACCTAGTACTCCAAGCCAAGATAAAACAAAAGTGTTAGAAAAAATGCATGATTCCTAACTATATAAGATGACTAATGCAACACATGCGGTATGCAATTAATAGGCTCAGCTACTAATATGGCATATGAGGCAATTCAATAACATGCGATTTAAACACGTATTAAAGAAAGTATTGAAATGACAATGCAGTTTGAATGATGCCGAGTCTCGGTGCATGCAAAACAAGAAAATGTATGCAAACATAAGATATGCTAATTGAAAATGATGCTCCTAAACTAACCATCGAAAGCGGTTAAGTAAAAGGGAGAAAGATGTAGGGTTGGAAGACATACACATTATTACATTACACTCTCACAAAGAAGAGTCCGAATGAATCAAGCTAACTAGCTAAGCTATACTATTTAACTAATTAAGCTAATTAGTACAAAACCGAATGAAATAAATAATTAAACTAATTAACTAATTATTACAACACTTGAATTAACTAACTAGTAAGCTAACTAATTAAATAATTACAAGACAATTGCAACTAATATTTAAACTAAGTAATTAACTATTCCGTCTCGGGAAGCGAGAGACGTGCGCGCGCATGCTCGGTTTCCACCTGAAAAGACCTTTGTTTTGCTCCCGAAAGCCTCTATTTACACAATTGAAAACTTCCAGAACCATTTTGCTCCACCTTACCAACATTCTGTTGAGACTTGCATCAGTGGCCAGCCGGCCACTGGTGAATATTGCCGGCAACCTACCTTCCATTAATGGTGCTCTGCCGGCCACCTGTCGATCATGGAGAGTGGCCTGCAGGCCACTGATGCACTAGTTCATCTTGCTACAACAGAGGACAAACAAAGCATATACAGGTTATTTTCAAGGATTGTCTACACAACTCATCCCTCTTTTTCATGAGCAAATCCAAGGAGTGATGAACCTTAAGCCACAAACCACCAACTCAAGAAATTTCATTGCATGATGGCTTGTGATTCAAGATGTGTAAGCTCAATAAATGCAAAACAAGACACAAACCTCCTCCCTTTCATGAAAGATCAAGGAAAGAAGTAGACCTTGGAGACTTGGATCATTTCATCACTAACAAGTATGAAACGGTCCAAGTTCCATGTGTTCAATTAACGTCCGATTGAACACACAAGTTATTATCTTGCTCATTTTTTAATCCCAAGTTTTAGTTACTCATTTTAACTTACCAATCATTCTTTAATCCAATTAAGTCCATTGGGTGAATTAAAGTCCTCTAATGGAAAGAGGGCTCAAAACTCAAGTTGCTTTGGGTATGAAAGAAGCCTCACACCATTGGTAATGAATCCCCTAAGGGATTAAACTATTAAGTATGAAACTTCAATTTCACACTTAGGCAAACAAGTGACTTGAAAACCTCTTTCAAAGCAAAATTAAAAGCCGAGAAATGAGGGAGGTTGCAGAGATGATTAGTGCTGAAATGAAGTATGAAAAGCACTAAAACATGCAATCAACTCAAACAAGTGATGTCTAAAGGCCTAAAACACGAAGCTTGTGAGGACTATTACACTAGAAGCATGCAAAACAAGACTCAAATGACTTAAACAACCAAAAATAGAGTTAAAACAGTCTAAATCAGAGGCTAAAATATGCCAGAATTGAGCTATAACAAGCTAGAAAAATAAGCTAACACATGGCACCAACTAGGCTAGCAAACAAGACATAAGGAGGGGAGGCTAACGCCTCCAAATTTGGACTTCAAAACATGATTTTTACCACTGAAAAAGCTCTGAAAATCAGTGTTTAAAGACCCAAAAAAAGAAGGTTTGAAAATGGGAAATAAAGGTGAAAAAGCTTTACAAACAAGGAATAAAGAAGGGTGAGCCACCCCCCTAACCTTAAATAGCCTAAAACACCAATTTTAGCCCATAAAAAGAGAGTTTTTTTTATAGCCCAAAAATAGTAGGAAAAGATAGAAGAACAAGTATGCAAAACAAGCTAATAAAGCAAATATTATACCTCTTGAAGAGAAGAGTGATTCTAGGCAACAATTCAAGCCAAAACCAACTTCAAGAGCTCCAACAAGGCCTCAAGGAACCTTAGCTCAAAGGCGATCAACTTTGATCAAGGAGGTGTAGGCAAAAGTGCAGTGTAAGTGCGCAAAAGTGTAGAGAATTTGCTAGAGAAAGAGAGAATTGTAAGAGAGAGGAAAATTTTTGAGTCTAAATTTTCTAACCTTGCTACAAGAGAGAGGGGGTCTCTATATATAGAAAACATAAAATTTCTACAAAGAGATCCAGCGCTCCACGTGTGGACAGATGCAAGCATCTGTGCAAACAGTTGGCACAGTTGGCAGAAAATATCTGCAGAAAACACTGGTGGCCGGCCGGCCGGCCATCATTGGTGGCCGGTAAGGCACATCAATGGCCAGCAGAACAAAAATTATGTCCGGCAGCCTCCAGGGATGGCCAGCAGGCCACTAGAGATTGCAGGCTGGAAAGACCAAGGCATGGTCCAAACATGAGACAAAAATGATACAGGGTTTGAAAGGCTCAAATTTGTGGCGTTCCGCTGAGGACTTCGAGCACATGGCGAGCAAACAAACTCATCATCAGGTGTACCAGCAAGGACATCTAAGTCGTAAGGGCCGTAAAAAATGAGGTGTCTACAAGAGCTTACGGTGAAATTTGGAAAAATTACGATTCGTAATAATTAGGGCAAATTACACTAACAGTCCTATAGTTTAGGGCTTATGTCACTTTAGTCCCTGACTTTTCAATTGTGATACATTTGACCCTGAATTTTAAATCTTGTTCCAAATAAAGACAATTGAACATACCCTTGCTTAATTTCAAGGGCAAAATAGTAAATTTGATAAAATATAAACTAATTTGACAAAAATAAATGTCAAAAAATATTTTAAAATTATTTCTACTCACCAAAAATAAAATTATATAAAATTGATAAAAATTAATAAAAATTACATGATTAATTTTGAAAAATTAATTTTACATGATTATCATCTAAATACATAATAAAAAATAATTTGGTAAAAAAAAAAATAAATGTCTAAAAGATTTTTCAATTTTATATAATTTTATCTTTAGTAGGTAGAAATAATTTTTAAAAATTCAAAAATAATTTTTTAACATTTATTTTTGTCAAATTAATTTATATTTTATCAAATTGACGATTTTGCCCTTAAAAAATCCAATAGTATCTTCTATTGTTCTTATTTGGAACAAGATTCAAAATTTAGGGTCAAATGTGTCACAATTAAAAAGTCAAAGACCAAAATGACACAAGTCCCAAACTATAGGGACCATTAGTGTAATTCATCCTAATAATTAAATCACATTTTATAAGTTAGGTTATATGTGTTTAGCCTTATGTTCTTCATTCTTGCTTGAGAGCTCAAGAGAGTGAGAGTGAGAGGAAGTGGAAAGCTAGGGATTTTGAAGAAAATCAAGGAGTAAACCTTAGATTTGAGTTGAGGTATGTTAATTTACTTACATTCCTTGTCTTTAACTCATCTTTGTCATAGAATTAAGAAGGAATTGGGAATTTTGAGCTAGAGTTTGGAGTTGTGTATTGACTAGAGCTAAATGTATGTAATTGAACTCTAATCTCTTCATTTTTGCTTGATACGAGTTCATTCTTGTGATTAATCCATGAAATAAACCCTAGATGATTCATATAACCAAGAATTGTTGGAAGAATCACCATGTTTGTATATATATTGAACTTGTGTATATAATGTATGAATGAATGAAAAAGATGAGACCATGAATTTGATATTGGAACAAGATTGATGTATTTGAGTTGGAATTACTTTTGAATCATGCTAGTATATCATGTTTTGGGTTGGTTTTGCATGAATTTGAGGTTGAAAATGAGTTTGGAAAGTTTGTATTTTTGTGCCATTTTCAAACTGCCTGGGTGTGTCTAGACCGCTCGTACGACTACGGACTCCGCACGAACGGAGCATGCACAAATTTGGTGAGCTGCATTTTGCTCGCTCGAGTGGCTAGCACTTTTGCATGAGCAGAGCCAGACCACTCGAGCGGTTGGACCGGCCGCACGTGCGGCCAGGTAGGGGAGAAAACCCTACTTTCTTGTATCGATAATCCAGACGTTCTAGACGTATTCCCAACTTTATTTAAACCTTTCGGGAGTGAAATGATGATTAGAATCTCAGTAAAGAAGGTTGTGAATTATGAAAGAAAAGTGCACGAATTGAACAAATGATTTACCAAATGTGTGTGTGAAATGTTTGTGTGACCGTGTGCTGGAGGAAACACCACAAGATCAAACACACTGTGAGTAATAGTATTTTAAAGACATGATCTTAATTGATTACTTTGAGCCATGAAATGCGATTTGTACAAAACCTTAGGTTTTGATCGAAATGAATGAAATTCATAAAAGTTATATGACATGTGCAATATGGACCTAAGTTCATTTTGTTTATACTATGATGTATTTGGGCTCGAGGCTGTTCTGTATAATATGTGGGCCCGAGACCAATCTATTAATGATATAATCATATGTGATTGGACTCGAGGTCGTTCTAAACAGCTGTTAATATGTTGGCCCGAGGCCGTTCTGTACCTTCGTGGGCCTGAGGTCATTCTGATACGATGGGTTTAAGGCCGTTTTTTTTATATAATAGGCCCAAGGCCATTCTGTTTATATAATGGGCCTAAGGCCATTTTGTTTATATGATGGACCCAGGGCTGTTCCGTGTCATATTGGGCCCGAGGCTATTCTGTATTTGATTATGGATCTTATGATCATCTGTTTATATTGCTTCACTATATTATTACTCATTGAGTTTAGCTCACTCAATATTATGTATGCACATGTAGGTGATCTGCAACGTGGAGCCCATCCTTAGAGTCAGCTTCAGGAGCTTGTCAAGTCATGCCTCCAAGATGGAGTTTTATCTTTGACTCATACCATACTTTGACTTCATTTTGTTTTTGTTACTATGGTCTTGAGTTTGCAAACGATATGTATAAATTTCTTATGGTACTAATATTTTTGCATGGGCATGTATATGATGTGAATGTGCTATGAGGTTAACTTTATAATTTTGTTCATATTGGCAAAGCTCAATGGGCTTCTCTTTTGTTGTATGCTTCCATTTATAACCCCATTATTATATTTACTCTGTATGTTTGTATAAGGCCGAAGGTAATCAAGTGATTACTGGCCGGTTATGATCTAAACTTTTTGGGGCGGATTTGGGTCATGACACCAATTCCTTCCACTTCTCCACCGCCGTACCCACCAAATTCCCACCCATGTTCCCTACCACCACCGACAATTCCTTGGACTTGTTTACTGCATAGTTCATCAGGCTCCCTGCTCACATCTCTTTCTTGTTTTCTCTCAGCATCACACTTACATAGTTCATCACTGAAATCACTACTCTCTCTCTCTCTCTCTCTCTCTCTCTCTCTCTCTCTCTCTCTCTTGTTTGATTATGGCCCATTTTTAGAAATTTGAGTTTTTTTTTTTTTCTGTGTACTTTTATTTTCACTGTATTTTTTTTAATAATTTAAGTAATTTTTTTTTTTTTGCTTTTTAGTTACATCTAATCTAGTTACAATTAAAAGGTACAAAATTTGCTAATAAAATCTTTTAAAAACTTATTAAATTCGAAGAATACAAAAAAAAAAAAAAAAACCAAAATTTAGTTTATTTTTGTATTTCTCTTGTATTTATTGCTTCTTTTTATTTATTTATTTATAGATTTCTTCACAAACTTTGTATTTTTCAATACATCTAGATTATGTGTATTTTTTTTTAAAAAATGATTAAAACATGAAAAAAAAAAAATCCACAAAAACGTAACTTCTACAAATTCAAAACTCAAAAATAATTTTTGAAAACTCAAAACTAAACAGGGTCCACAACTTAGAGGTGGAGCAACTTCTTCCTCTTTCCCTTTTTCTCTTACTTTACTTTATGATTCTCTTTAGATTAAGGATTTGAAGTGTAATGGGTGGAGAGAAAGTATAAAATAATCATTTAATAAATTCTTACTCATATTTTATTATCCAAACATAGTCTTAACTTACACCGAGCTGACTAATTAATAAATTATAATTCAATAACCATTTTGGTATAATTTTACCACATTTTTTTGAAATATAAATTTGATAATGTTTTATCTTTTTACACGTGGTGACACAAGAATAATGCGACAGAAAATTGGTACAGGCTAGTGGGATAGGGGATCTGAAGCCCTTTTCTTCATGGCAGAGGTTTTGCTTTCTTTCTTTGTTTCTTTGTAAATTGATTAAAGAATGATATTGATGACAGTCATATTCCACCATAATTTAGTTTGCAACCGTGCTAGAGGCCTCGAAGATTCGAGGCTCAAATGCCTCCAATCATGTTTTTTTTTTTTTTTGGCTGTGTTAGTTTGGTTTTTTTTTGAAAGGTGATTATGCGTACCCTAAATCTTAAATCTTAAATCTAAACTCTAAACCCTAAAATCGTAAACCATAAAATTCTAATTCCTAAATCCTAAACCCTCAATCCTAAACCCTAAACCCTAAACCCCAAATCCTAAATCCTAAATGCTAAACCCTAAAACTCTAAATCCGAAACCTTAAACCCACTCCTACACATAATCTAGATAAATTTAAAAAGTATAATATTTGTGAATTTTTATAATACAAAAAATACAATATATATATATAAATTAAGTACATTTTCATATTTTGTTATATTTAGAGTGTGTTTGGTAACGTTTACGTTTTCAGTTTATATTTACAAAAATTTTATAAACTGATTTTTGTTTATTTTTTGTTTATTTTTAGAAAAATATAAACTACAAACGCGTTTGGTAATTGACAAAATGTTTAAAAAAATTTAAAAATATAAAAAAGAGTGAGAAATGGCAAGTGGCGGCAAGTGGCGGTGGAAGACGGTGGTAGAAAGTGGTGACGGTGGGTGGTGGGTGGGTGGGTGGGTGGGTGACGGTGGCGGTGGTGGGTGGTAGCGAGTGGGTGGTGGTGGTGGTGGTGGTGTGGTGGCAGGTGGGTGGCGGATGGGGGGTGGTGGCAGGTGGGGGTAGTGGTGGCGGGTAGGTGGCGGGTGGTGGTGGTGGATGGGTGGGTGACGGTGGTGGGTGGTGGGTGTAGCTAGTGGGTGGTGTGGTGGTGGTGGCGGGTGGTGTGGTGGTGGTGGCGGGTGGTGGTGGTGGTGGCGGGTGGTGGCGGATGGCGAGTGGTGGTGGGTGGGTAGTGGGTGGGGTGATGGGTGGGTGATGGTGGCCGTGGTGGGTGGTAGCGAGTGGGTGGTAGTGGTGGTGGTGGTGGTGGTGGTGGTGGCGAGTGGTGGGTGGTGGTGGCAGGTGGGTGGCGGGTGGTAGTGGTGGTGGTGGTGGATGGGTGGGTGACGGTGGCGGGTGGTAGGTGGTAGCGAGTGGGTGGTGGCAGGTGGGTGGCGGGTGGGTGGTGGTGGTGGGTGATGGTGGCGGGTGGGTGGCATGTGGCTGGTGGTAGTGGATGGCTGGGTGGTGGTGGCAAGTGGGTGGTGAGTGGTGGTGGCAAGTAGGTGCGGGTGGTGGTGGCGGCGGGCGGTGATGGTAGTGGCAGGTGTGGGTGGTGGTGGTGATGGCAGGTGGGTGGGGGTGGTGGTGGTGGTGGTGGTGGCGGCGAGGGGTGGCAGGTGGGTGGTGGCTGGTGGGTGGTGGTGGATGGTGGTAGGCAGGTGGGTGGTGATGGTGGTGGCAGGTGCTGGTGGGGGTGGGTGGTGGTGGCGGAAGACGGTGGTGGAAAATGGTGGCGGGTGGTGGCGGGTGGTGGGTGGTAAAAAAAAAAAAAAAACTCAAAACTCAACGAAAACACATTTTTGTGTTTTAATTTTTTGGTCAAATTTATAAACTGAGACCACTGATTTGTAAATCAAAAATTTTACCAAACAAGTTTTTATTTGAGTTTTTTAAATTTTTGTAAATATAAACAGAAAACTGAAAACGTAAGTGTTACCAAATGGCACCTTATTGATTTTTTTTATAATTTTCTTTACAAATATTTTACTTTTTAGGTACATCTAAAAAAATACAAAAATGATTGAAATATTAAAAAGTTCAATAAAAATAAAAAAATACAAATTAAAACTCAAAAAACAGTTTTTAAAAACTAAAACTAAACATACTGATACAACTTAAAATATTTAGGGCAATATAAAAGCAGAGTTGAAAGGATTAGGATCCTCTCCATTCTAAATTTATAATGGAAGATGTCTATTACATATCCTATGACTATAAAATAGGAATGTGAATTTATGATTATTATATTTATTGAAATAATATTTTTACAACCATTAAATAATGTAATGAAGATCTTCTATTATAACTATGCAATGAAGAGAATCCTAACCCGATGTGAAGCAACTTCTTCTGCTTTTCCTTTTCTTTTTCTTTTTTGCTTTACTTTATGAAAACCATGTGAAGCAACTCCTTCGTCGTTTCCGTTTCCGTTTCCTTTACTTTATGATTTTTTTCTTTAGATTATTATATTTGGATTAAGGCCTCGTTTGGGAACAGGCTATTTTAGTAATTTTTTGACTTTTTACGAAAAGATGTGCAGAAAAGTAGAGAGGTGATGTGACAAGTTTTAATTGACTTTTTGACTTTTTGGCTAAAATAGCCACTCCCCAAATGAGGCCTAAGGATTCAAAGAGTATTTTGTGAAGAGAAAGCCCAAAGTATAAAAGAATCATTTTATAAATTTTTACTCAAATTTTTTAATCAAATATTATCTTAGAATAAATTATACTGATCTCTTCCAATTAATTAATAAATTATAATTAAACTATAATTATGATATAATTACACCATAGTTTTTTGAAATATAAATTTCATAATGTTTTGACTTATACAGTTAATTAAAGGGATGAAAATAATGTTGTTATCTTTTTTCTTTTTGTCTTTTTTAAACTAAAATGTTTGTTTACTCTTCGTTAACCTTGTCCAAACATCACCTAAATCTAAATATTCTTACTTTATGTTTAAACAATACGTTGAGAGAATGAAGGTAATTATGTAAATTAATTAGGTAAAATGGTATAATTGTCTCATTTAATATCCGTACATATTTAAATACAAAATATTTAAGTATAATCCAATAATTTCATCACTTTTGTTAACACAGCTAAAGTTTTCAATATTGTAAGAGATATTAATATAAGTTTGTAAAATTGTGTAATTAAATATAATATTAGTATAATAGATCTTACTACTAATGTATATATCTATAATAGAGGAGGATGAAAAGGGCCGCTGCGGGAATGGCATAAGGTTTAACTTGGATCAAATGATCAAGTTGCTCCGCGGGCTACGAATTCTTTCCCTACGCCACCATCTAATCCATCAAAATCTTAAACAGCCAAAGGCGGAGGGAAGTAAGGCTTAGGAGGGGTACATGACCCTCTTCGTTTGTTGATAATTATTATAGTACCCAGGGTAATTATTATTATAGAGTATATCGCATTAACCCCTATAAAATTATATTAGCGCCTCCTTAAATATTTAATTACCCTGCCATTTTTAAATTTTCAAAAAAATACTATCTTGAATTATTTATTTACTAGCGTATACCCGTGCCTGAAGGCACGGTGTAAATAATATTAGGATTATAATATAATTGTAATCGCAACACTATTTAAATTTAAGATTAAAATGCAATTATAAAAATATATTTAATAGACTACACTCTATAATTCCAAACAAATCAAATATAAAAAAAAAAAATTAAATATCAAATAATGCACATCAACCAGTACTCTGCAATTTAAAAGAAATCAAAATTAAAATGCACTCCATTTTTATAAAACATCTTCAAAACATCTGCTCATTATAAAAATTCAAAATTCCCAAAGCATGTTTTACTTCTTAAAAATGGGTTCTGCACTCCATGTTTACTTCTTTAAGCATGTTTTTATAAACAGATATTTTTTACTTCTTATAAAATGGAGTATTTTTGTTCAAAAAAATCTGCTCATTATAGAGATATTACATTTAGTAATATTACGTCTTATGGATTGATGCTCATTATAAAGATGCTTTGGGATAAGTAATATTTTATAAAGATTCAAAAACAGATTCAAATATTACTTATCACCACATTTATCTGCAAAAGCAATCAACAATGAGAACAAAGAACAAAAAGAACAATGGTAATACCAGAAAACCCGAACCAGAAAATCCAAAATAACATATTAAAGGGATCCAACTCCTAAATTCCGACATAGAACCAAGAAGTTCTTAAAGCACTATCAAGGAATGATATAAATTTGCAATAGCATGACTTCAAAAGCCAAATGAACTATCAAGATTAACTAATGGCAAAGAACCACACCATAATTTGTATCCCCTCCTACATGTGAGCAACAATCATGCCCTGGATCAACTTCAAAGCTAAAGTTCCATTGTGTTCGGCCAAGCCAATTTTTTGGTTAATAAAAATAAATAAATAATTCTTTTATTATTCAAGAAAACAAAATCTCAACAGCAACTATGAGTGGAAAGAATTAGAAAAATATTGTTGTTGATAAGCTTTTATAGCAAATAAAGTGAACTCCAGTGAGACTTTAAAGGAAGAAGTGATCACCTTAATAGAAAAAGGACACATTAAAAACACCAAAAATGAAAGAAAATGCTTCAAGTGGTTCAGCATGAAATGACGTCATGATGCATTAATTTCACCTTCTTACCTTTCACTGGGGATAGTTGTATTCCCGACTTGATCTTTAGCAGTATCTTGTTGACCTTCTGCATCATATAAATAAAATGCTACACATCACAAAGGAGGAATTGAAGTAAAAAATGAAAGGGTATTTTAGAAAATTTCGCATTAAAATGTTAACAGCATTAGATTTCTAACTTTGGTCCAAACTTCAATGATTAAATGCACATTTTCTTACTCCAAACTGTATACGTTTTTTGGCCTAAACACGGGGTAAAGTATAGTTAATCCTACTCTATAAACTGTCAAAAGCAAAATTTCCAATTTTAAGTTCTTCTGTCTCGGGCAAAAAGGGAAAAAAAAATCGAATCTCTAATTTAACCCTGAGGTACTTAATAAACCCATATTCCAAGGGCTAGTATATGTAACTAATTACAAATTATTTAATTTGACAGTTCTTCTGGGTTCAGCATTCTAATAGCTTCATTATCAAATATTTCAAACAAAAATAAATCATAAGTTAGATCATCTCCAAACCTTTAATCAAACCTATATCAATTTCAAATTTCAAATTTTCATAAAAATCACTCAAAACACCCTCCAATCCTTGACCCAAACCTATACCAAATTGAGTTTTACTCAAATTTTTACCCAAATCAAGGGAAGGGACACCCAAATGTTTACTCAAAATTTCCAAGGCTATTTTGTGGCTCTCAATTTACCAATTAGTGAAACTTTTACTCAAATTTACACTTAAATGTGAGTCTGTCCATTAGAGACCTATGCCAAATTCAAATTTTCATAAAACTCATTCAAAACACCGTCCACTCCTTGACCCAAACTCATACCAATTTGAGTTTTCCTCAATTTATTATCCAAATCAAGGGAGACTCAAATGTTTACTCAAAATTTTCCAGGCTATTGTGTGGCTCTCAATTTACCACTCTGTCATTAGTGAAATTTTTACTCAAATTTACACTTAAATATGAGTCCGTCCATTAGAGTGGTAAACCTATGCCAAATTCAAATTTTCATAAAACTCACTCAAAACACCCTCCACTCATTGACCCAAACTCATACCAATTTGAGTTTTACTCAAATTTTTACCCAAATCAAGGGAGACCCAAATGTTTACTCAAAATTTCAAAGGCTATTTTGCAGCTCTCAATCTTCCACATTAGTGAAACTTTTACTCAACTTTACCATTCAAACAAACACTTAATGCGTGTGAAGCCCTAGACTGAAAAAGAAGATTAGAATAAGAGAAAGAGAAGTAGAAAATGATAATCAGAAAAGTTGTAAATAGATGTTTCTATCCAAAAACCTTCCACTGGACTGAAAACTCATACTAATGATTTCTTGATGGTGGTTATCACTGGACTGAAAACCTTCCTCCCTTATTATATAGATGTTTCTATCCAAAAACATTAGCGTTCTCATCACCTATAAGACCAAAAACTATATCAAAGTTTAGCAACTTAATCATTCTCAAACCAAAATAGTTTATCAAAAAATGCTCATTCTAAATCATCATCCTTCACGTAGTTGGCCAAATTTATTTTTATTTTATTTTTTTCTTTAATGATTATTTGGAGATTGTGCCTCATCTAGAACTCAAAGGTTAACTTCTCTCCAATTTTGCTCTTTATTTTTAATGACAAAAGTTGTTAAATATGTTGGAATTTGGATGGATGTATATGTTATAATCTATCTTCTTCCTCAATCTGTGTACAATAAACATAGTTTAAACCCAGATAAACAATCAAACCTTGAAGCCTCTGGTTTGGTTGCATGTGAGAGAGAGAGAGAGAGAGAGAGAGAGAGAGAGAGAAATCGACCTCGTCAGGGAAGGTGAGAGAACAATCGGAACATCGAACAACTCTTTTCCAACAAAACAAAATTAAAAAATACACATACAATAGAATTAAGCAAAATCTCATAAGTTATTGGCAAAAGCGGCACCAAACATTCTAACACAAATTTTCTAAAAAAACAAAGAATGCTCTAAGGTTGAGAATTTAACTGGATTAAAAAAAAAAAAAAACATTACCACTTTTTGAATTAGAAACAGAATCATTATACTATATTTTGAATCAAAACAACCATTTACCCCAATCAAAACATTACTATTTACCCCAATCTATCAAAAACATAATCATTATACTATTTTTTGAATCAGAACAACCATGAGCAACCATGAAACAAACTCAAAAATATCACCAACCAAGTGATAACCACCATCAAGAAATCATTATACTATTGACCCCAATCTATCATAGAAGCTATGGAAGTTTCCAGTCAAAGTCATTTTTGGTCTTAGATAGAGAGAGACACTTGTGGATTCAAAACATAAGAATATAAGAATCAATAAAGTCTATTCATTAGCAATCAAACATTTAGTAGCAGTCAAGGATTCTTCAAAATTAAGTGAAATTAAGGTTTTAGTTCACTTAGAATCAATAAACTTTATTCATTAGCAATCAAACATTTAGTAGCAGTCAAGGATTCTTCAAAATTTATAATTTTGCATGATTTATGTGTTTTTATGTATTTTGAGTATTTGAACTCAAATTATAGTAATTAATACATTTTAATTATTTTTTTTATATTTTGTATAAAATAAATACTAACAAAAACAAAAACAAAAACAAAAATAAAAACATAATTTGTTCCCAAGAAAGTGAGGCGACGGTGGCGGTGGCGGTGATGGACAACAAAACACACTTTGTGCCCAAAAGCCACAACAGGCCAAAAAAAATAAAAATAAAAAACTCTTCACCCCCACCCACCCATCCATCCTTTCTCGCTCACCTCACTTTTTCAAATTTCAAATTTTAAAACACATACGCACTCTCTCTCTCTCTCTCTCTCTCTCTCCCCCTCAAAACACGTTTTGCTACCCCAAGAAGAAGAGGCCAAATCTATAAAGGCCAAAAAAATAAAATAAAATAAAACAAAATAAAGAATTCTTACGAATGGTTCAGTTTAATTTATAGCAAATTTTTTATGTTAAATTTTGGATACTAAAACTTATAACGTTATAATTTAGATTTATGCAAGTAAGTCTTATTTAATTATGTGGTCCTTTTTAATTATATAAGTGGTGGAAATTATCGTAAGTCCATCTAAAATATTATGTACTTTAATCTCAATTGATTAAATTATGTTCCATCCGTAATCATCTAATATTGTTATTAAACTCAATTGATTAAATTATTAAATTTCATTCATTTTAAACTCAAATGATTAAATTATGTTTCATCTATAATTACCTAATATTGTAATTATGAAAGGATTACAAATATTTATAGTGTGTATCACCAAACAAAATGTATGTTTATAATGAGAATATCTACACAGAACTCTCAATTAAAAATAACAACCCCGCCTAACCTTAATACAAATTAAGAAATAAACATATAAAATTTATAATATTCACCAATAAAAAAAAAACAGTCATCTATTTTACTTCACCAATAAAATAGTCAAATAAAAATAAATAAATAAATAACATATAAGAGAAATATTGTTATGCAATTATAAGAAAAAAGCCTTGCCTACTACAAATGTGGATCAACCAACTCACAATTCGTAATAAAAGCATCAAAATCTCTCATACGCCTTGAGACTCCATCCCCATTCAACTTTTTTGAAGCAAATCCATTAACGTTAAAATCACCTCCCACAACAATTTGGCAAACACAACCAAAACAAACCAATTAACTCCAACAAACGACCATCTAAACCTAGGACTTAGGACCATAAACCCCCATAAGCTAAGCCACTCATCGTTGTCATCAAAATCTCTAAACCTTATAGACAAAAAACACCCTAAATACTACTTGTAGCTTACCGACCACCCTATCATCCCCAACAATCAAAATCCCCGAAGGATCTACTACTGAAAGATAAGGCCTCCTAACTCCTATTCCAAGTCCCTCAAATGCTCCTAAAAAAATTTCAATTTTACTTTCTAGAAAGATTACAATATCTGGATTATTCTTGATCAAAGTATCCTTCACTGCACTTCTCCTACTCCTAGACCCAAGGCCATGAAAATTCCAACTTGTTATCTCCATTTATAACTTATCCTACCTATGACCTCTTTTGCTCAACCATCATAATTAATCCTAGAAACCAAATTCCTCAACTATCATTTAGACCAATTTTTGAATTTTATAGAGGTTTCAGAATAGGTTGTTTTTGTATTGAAGGTACAGGTTTTTATCTTTGCATACGGATTGTGCATGTGCCTTATGTAATAAATTCTTACTCATCCCAAAAAAAAAGTATTTGAGTCTCCTACAAAAAAAAAAATACGAAATTTTTATAAAACACCAAATACACAATCAAAGTTACTACCTACCTACCCAAAGCAATGAAAATCCTAATAACAACAAAGCCAAAGACAATCCATTCGAAATTCAAAGCAAAACATAACACAATCATATACTTCCATGAGAAATGCTAAAGACCCAAAATTGAGACTCACAATGATGTAGAAAGGGAGTTGGACCTATATGGTTGAGTGTGTGACAAATCAAAAGTTGACACTTATCATGCCCCTGGGTCAAATTGAGGCAGCTTTTTAGGGGTCTCAAACATTTTCATAGTTGCATAGAACACCCAAATCAAATACAAACACATACATAAATAACTTCAAATTTTAGAAATTAAAGCCCTAATGTCACAGTTATGCTAACAATCAGCAATCCTAAACTCTATACAAAGCATAACTCAGATTCCATATAGCGACCCCGGTCTTTTCCCTTTTGATTATTGTATCCGGACTTATGTTCCGTAGATTCCATTGTTGTGTTATTGTTGTTGTCGTCTTTTAATAATTTAGCTTTGGAGTTATAGGATGTGTTGGGCGGGTTTGGAACAGGTTGGTTGAGCTTAGGAACCAAAACTAGTTGCCCAGATTTTGGCTTGTCCCTCGAGCGGAGATTTTGGCGCTCGAGCGGGAAAAACACCCATCCAGTATTTTCTTGTGCAGGGTTGGACGCTCGAGCGGAGTTGGGCCGCTCGAGCGGGAATGTGGGAGTGACGCTCGAGCGGGGGTTTGGACGCTCGAGCGGGTACCTGGTTTGTCGAGATGCTGGGAGGGTGCATCCGCCGCTCGAGCGTGGGATTGTCCGCTCGAGCGGGAGTCTGTGAGTGTACGTTCGAGCGGGGTTTTGTCCGCTCGAGCGGAGATGCTGAGTATAAAATCGTGATTTCGTGTTTTAAAACAGTTTTTCAGCCCCTTTCAGTTTATAAAACCCTAGGTTACGAGTTTTCTCTTTCCCAACTCATCTTCTCCCTTAGGATTGATCTATTTAGAGTGTGTATCTACCCTAGTTCCTTCATTAAAAAGGTAGAGGAGAGTGAGGGCTACATTTTAATCTGAACGGTTGTTGATTTGGAGCACTTTGGAGTTTGGGCTATCATCTCCATCTTTATCTTTTTGGTTTCTTGCTTCGAGGTAGGGATTTCCTACTCCATTTATACGCTTTAATCCTAAGTGTTAGTATTTTGGTATGTGGGGGTAGTTTGGTAATTTTGGGAGAATCCTTAGGGTTTTGGCTTAGATTAATTTGTATAATTAATTTAAGGGAAAAATGTGAAATTGGGTTTAATTCATGAAGTTGGGGAAATTATGAGATTAATGGTATAGTTGGGTAGTTTAAATACTTACCTATGAGAATGTTGATTTTACATTCATTGTTGTATTTATTTCTTGTTTAGAAATAACTGTTTTGGGCTATCGGTGGAGGATAGCCATTGATTGTTGTAGACCTTGCATGCGGCTTAGGTATAACTGAAATTATGTCACCTATGTTGACTGTTGAATTAATACAGAACATTACTTGTATTGATTATGTGTTGTATATGGCAATTGTGTGTTTCATTGCATATGCATTTCATTTGGAGGAGATAGGGGATGAACTCCACGGTTTAGGGGAAGATAGGGGATGGACCTCTAAACCGGATTTATTGGGAGGAGATAGGGGATGGACTCCAGTAGCATCACTCATATGTGTGCTTATTGATAATAGCAATACTGCTATCCGTTGTTGATATGATACATCATTATAATGTGTATCAGTTGGAAGTATGGAAGTGTTGTGGTTTGAGCTTTAGTCTCATTTATTTTTGTGACATCTGGATCACTATTATAGTTGGCCAGGTTCTGAGCCATAATGATATAATTGGAAAGTGAAAAGTGTCATAGACAATATGTCATAGACAATGTAGACATTAGTGTCATGAAATTGGAAACTGATTATCTTGTGTTAACCATGTATCGAATGCTAATGCTTTAGTTAATTCTTATGCTTGGTTTAGTATTTCTCTACTGGGCTGTGGCTCACCCTATATGGGAACTTCATTTTCAGGTTCAGGTGGTTCATTACCTCCAAGGACTTAGCTTGTGAGGATTTGGACTCGAAGACTTGCTTTATTTGTTTTAGTTGTTTTATTTGAATAACTTGTAAACTTTCAAGCCTAGGGCTTTAGTTGTTTTGAGTTAGAACTCATGGAATTGTATCCAAGTGTTGGCTTGGCAAGATGTAAGCCCATAGGGCATTTATTATGATGTTTTTATTTCATGGTACTCTGATGAATGGAATAAGAGACTTTATTTCCTTATGATTCCGCATATTAATATTATGTATTATGGGTGTATTTTTGAGGGCGTTACATTCCACAAAATCCAATAATGAACACCCATCTACTTTATTTGGTACACACACAAAACAAACCCCCAAAAAAACAAAAATTCAAAATCATATACGCATCTGCATCGATTGCAGATGCAAAAATGAAAAACATAGGAAAGAAAGAGAGAGAAACTTACAGCGGGAAAATGGGTATCGAGCTTCTTCTTCATGGTGTCAGTTTTGGGCCATTTGATATTATATAAATATACAAATTTTAGGGAGGGAAAAAAAACATAAAAATAGATTAAAATAGGAAGAAAGGGCAAAGAAAATCTAAGCGAAATCGAAGCGTAGTTCAAACCCCATGCTGTTTTTGGGCAGGAAAAACAGAGAGCCTGCAGAAGATTATCTGTTCAGCAGAAGATTCTCTGAGGCGGCAGTGGTGAAATCATCGGCAGAGGTGTGGTGGATCTAGATCTAGAAGCGACGGCACCGAAACAACGGCACCATCGAGTGGTGAACATGGAAGAGAACGGCAGATGCGGACTACGGTGCTGCTGCAGAAGAGGGGCGTGGTTGATGTGGTTGGCGGTGGTTCTGGTAACGGTAGTGCGACGGCGGCATTAGGGCAGGTTTGGTGGCATCGAGAGTGAAAACCCTAGAGAGAGATGAGAGAGAAAGAGAGAGAGTGTGTGTGAACACAACAACACCCGTCTCTTTCTTTCTCTGTACTACAACACATTGAGAGAGATCCACCAACGTGAGACAGAACGTGGAGAGATAGAGTTCAAGAGACGTGTTTGGCAGACGTGGGCGACAGAGAGGGTAGAGAGTGTTTGGGCGGGAAAATTTTAATCTGAACCCTTAGATATTGATTAGGAATCATCCCAACCATTCAAATGAAATGTATCTCTTATACATTTTAACATATTTTCAAAAACCTTCCTCCCTTATTATATAGATTTTTTAAAAGTACCCCTTTCTTATGTTTAAAAAAAAAATGTATGAACTCTATCATTTGACGAAACTATCTATTTTGCTGTTTCTTTATCTTCCCGCAAATGACGACGTGCCATCCCCTCTTGAATTATTAATTTATGTTTTTATATGATTATTCTCAACTTGGAGATTTTTTTATTGTTAGTTGGAAAAAAATATATTGCTACTCATAGAATTGTTGAGCAATAAGTTTTGTTAATGAATGTTTAAATTTTGTAATATCTCCTTCTTGTTGGTTATGAGAAAAAAAAAATTAAAATTGTGATTAATATGTACTCCTTCTATATTAAATTTCTAACTCCGCTACTGTAATCAAGTTCTCTCTCTCTAGGAATAGGAAAGCAACCACAGCACAACTCGGATTATTTTGCACTTTATAAAAGGAGAGGTGAATCAACTTTTTCATCGTTTACTTTTCTCTTATCTTGTTCTTCTTCCTTTTCCCTATGCTTAGGGTGAAGAACTTGGAAGTCACCTTTGGTTGTTGAATTATTTTTTTATGGTATTAACAAGGATGATATTATTGATAAGATTGTGAGAGATAAGTTATATAATAAAATTAGATGAGATAAATGATTAGATATATATAGAATTATAAAAATAAGTTATATGGTAACTCTTCTCCTGAATAAATTAAAAATGAAAGTTAATTGAAAGTTGACAGAGGTGAGGATTGAAAGTTAATTCATCCAGGACAACTTATACCATAAGATAAGTAGATGGGATAAAGAGATTGATAGAGGTAGTGTGGTATATGTTGTCGTTATAATAAGATAAAAAGATATAATTATTTTAAACTGTTAGCTGAAAGTGCAAAAATAATCTAGAAATGCCTAATACCTTCAATACCACAATTCCTATATATCCTATCAATTCCTTAGTTTTTTTTTCCCCATTTAATCTCTCATACTAATATTAAAATTATTTAAAATTTTATTCAAAAGTTTACAATGAATCTAAATATTTTTTCTTTAAACTTATACTGAATTGTAAATTCCGTACATAAACAATGGTACTAACGATAGACCATTCCTCCATAGTTTCATAGTGGACAACTACCTTAAAAAAGAAAAAGAAAAAGAGCTTGCTAGTGGATAACACTATTATTGTTGACAATTTTTAATCATATAAATTCAAAATATTTTGTTGAATTTTCTATATTTATTTATGAAAATTTTAAAAAAATAGTTCGGTAAAAAAATAACATAATATTCACTATTTTATATGATTTTATCTTTTTTGGATCGGAAATAATTTTTGAAAAAAAATTGATATTGATTTTTATCAAACTAAATTCTAATTTTTCAAAATAAAAATTTATTGAAAACTCAGTCGTTTGACAATTGATTTTTTTAATCAACTTTTTTAAATGTCACATCAATTTTTTTTTTTACTTACAAAAATAAATAAATAAATAATCAACATGGTTGATTCTCTATTTTGCCGATCAAAAAAAAAAAAAAAAAAAAAAACCATGGTTGATTCTCTGTTTCCTCTGAATATTTTTCTTTATAAACCAACCACTCTACATTCTCCCAATTCATCACAAATAGCAGAGCAATTGAAAGAAAGAGACAGAGTGAACAACTACTACTGGGCATAATGGGCAGTAGTGAGAGCACCCAAAGCTCCTCCAATGGCGAAAGTGGGACTCCGAAGAAGACAGTGGCTTCTGTTGCTGCTGCTGCTGTTGCAGGGGTGGTTCTTGTGGGGTCGGGCCTAGCTATGCTAGCATCATCATCTGGCTCAGAAGAACAAAAGGGTAACAAGAAACTGATGGTAGCACCAGGATCAGGAGGGGCCTCTCATATCCCTAGGAAAGATTTTGAGAATGACCCAGCTAGTTATTTCCGCAACCATCGTCTTAAGAGTGGAAGATGAACAACTTGGTCTTATGGGTTTCGACAGGGATTGGGTTTCTTTTGTTGTTCTCTTCTTTTTGAAGCTAGCTGTGGTTCGATCCTGTTGGTCTAATAACAAGAATATGTATATATAGTTTTGGTTTTGGCATTTTGGCCAAGCATCTTTTATTTTGAAATATTGTGTCTTCTCTTATGTTGTAATGCAAAATCAATCCCTAAGCTAAATTATGTGAAAATTTTTCCTGTGGATGAATCTTCATTTTTGAATCAATGTTTGGATTGGGTGATTTGACAATGAAAAAAACCAAAAAAAAGTAACCCGTGTTTCCTATCTCCGGCGCCAAGTCCTTTCACTTCTCCTCCGTCGTACCCATCAAATTCCCACCCATGTTCCCCACCGCCGCCGACAATTCCTTGGACTTCTCTATTGCATAGTTCATCAGACTCCCTGCTCCCATCTCTTTCTCGTTTTCTCTCAGAATCACCCTCACATAGTTCATCACTGAAATCACTGCTCTCTCTCTCTCTCTCTCTCTCTCTCTCTCTCTCTCTCTCTCTCTCTCTCTCTCTCTCGTTTGATTATGGCCCATTTTAAAAAATTTGAGTTTTTTTTTTTGTTTTCTATGTATTTTTATTTCCACTGTATTTTTTTAATAGTTTAAGTAACTTTTTTTTTTTTTTTAGTTACATCTAATCTAGTTACAATTAAAAAGTATAAAATTTGCAAAAAAAAATCTTTTAAAAACTTATTACTTTAAAAAAAAAAAAAAAAAACCGAGATTTAGTATTTTTTATTTCTCTTGTATTTATTGCTCTTTTTTCTTTTTTCTTTTTTTTTTTTGTTAGATTTCTTCACAAATTTTGTATTTTTTAAGTACATCTAGATTATTTGTATCTAAAAAAAAATGATTAAAATATGAAAAAAAAATCCACCAAAACATAACTTATACAAATTCAAGCTCAAAAATAATTTTTGAAAACTGAAAACTAAACAGGGTACACAACTTAGAGGTGAAACAACTTCTTCCTCTTTTCCTTTTTCTTTTACTTTACTTTATGATTCTCTTTAGATTAAGGATTTGAAGCGTAATGTGTGGAAAGAAAGTGCAAAAGAATGATTTCATACATTCTTACTCAAATTTTATTATCCAAACATAGTCTTAGGATAAATTATACTGATCTGACTAATTAATAAATTATAATTCAATAACAAATTTGGTATAATTATACCACATTTTTTTGAAATATAAATTTGATAATGTTTTATCTTTTTACATGTGGTGGCACAAGAATAATGCGACAGAAAAGTATAGGCTAGTGGGATAGAGGATCTGAAGCCATTTTCTTCATGGCAGAGGTTTTGCTTTCTTTCTTTGTTTCTTTATGGATTGATTAAAGAATGGTACTGGCGATAGTCATATTCCACCATAATTTAGTTTGCAACCGTGCTAGAGGCCTCGAGGATTCGAGGCTCAAATGCCTCGAATCAATTTTTTTTTTTTTTGCTATGTTAGTTTGGTTTATTTATTTATTTTTTTGGAAAGGTGGTTATGTGTATCCTAAATCCTAAACCTTAAATTATAAATCCTAAATCGTAAGCCATAAAATTCTATACCCTAAACCTTAAACCCCAAATCTTAAATCCTAAATGCTAAACTCTAAAATCATAAACCCTGAACCTTTTTTTTTTTTTTTTGATCGGCAAAAGAGAAGCTTTATTGATGAAAACATAACGAGAATTATAATTTACATCAATAAAGATGAGGGTGCAAAAAGCATCACAGCGAAACATTTGGATCCCAACTAGGTTGGCACCTAAACGCACACCAAATCATCTGCTAGCACACACTCAAGGCTCCAAGAAGGAGAAAAACCAACAAACAGAACAGAACAAAACAAAATAAAAACAAAAAGGCAACAGTACTCTGCCAGACAACACAAACCAACCCCAACCACGGCCAACTCAGCCCAACCCAGATCCAGGACTCCAGCAGATTGGATTAGATTTGCAGCCTCACAGCAAGCTCTTACTGGGTTGCACCAGTAACTGAGCATAACAAAGAAGGACCTTCACCAATACCAAATACTAATGCATAGATGAATCATTGCCATCAAACAAGATCACACACAATCAAACAAACAGCAGCCCAAATACTCAGGTTGCACCATGACATCCTAACAAAGCACTCCACCAATTAACATCCATACACACTAAATGCACCAGTAGCAGTCCAAAGACAAGGCTTTAGCCCACACACACACAGCAGAGTTTTAGCAGTAGGTCAGCCAACAGCAACCCAAAAGCTGCCCAGAACCAGTTCAGCAGAAAACCAGCAGCTAGGCAAGACTGAGGATCACAACCCAACCAAAAGCCAGCACTCTTAAGGGGGAGTCTTTGTTGACGGACTAACTACCCAAAGTTTGATGGCTTCACTGCATAGTTCCCAATCATAACTGAGTTTGGTTACATTGGCATGTAGGGCCTCTTGAACAATCATAACTGAGAGGGAGTCTTTGTCAACATTCTATGCAGCAGAAACCAAGACTGTATTTGAACATATCTCAGCAATCAGCAGAGCAGACCTATGCATCCACAGACTCAACCATCAATAAGATCAGTACTGCCCCAAAGTTTAAGCCTCAAGATAGCAACAGATAGGCCAAACACTCAGACAATAGCAGCATAACAGCGTCAAGACTGTATTAGGCCATAGCAACAAGCAAGCACACAGACAGCAGCATCTGATACAGGGCACACCAGATTGACCCAGAATCAACCTCCCTTTACAGCTCAGATCAATCAATCGTCAGCCTAACCTTATAGGTTTTGACTCACCCATTTTATATTTGAAACTATCTCATGAATGGAGTAGAAGCACCCCATGTCATAGGACTTCAACCACATGGCCACTCTACTTTTTATTAACTCACACAAATCTACTACAGCAGGTTGAGTATTATTAAATATGCAATCATTTCTATATGCCCACAAGGACCAAACACAGGCAATGAAAACCACTCTCCAGACTAGCTTTACCTTTTTCCTGACTTTCCACCCCAGCCACCATTGTATTAGCTCTTCAAAAGATCCCTGAACCTTAAACCCACTCCTATACATAATGACCCTTGCAAAAAAAAAAAAAAAAAAAAACAATTTCGAGGCATTCGCGCCTCAAACTCAATCTTTGTTCTTTAGCTTGGTAGTGGATATCATTATTCATGTTGACCATTTTTTATCATAAAAATTTTAGAAAAAATTACAATTTAGTATGTAAGAAGAAAAAAAATTACAAAAACATGGGAGGGGTGCACCTTTGCACCCCAGTTATTTTTGAGCTGCCCCCTAGAGTTTTTGAGTTACATCCACTATATTCTTGTAATTTTTTTTCTTCTTATACACTGAACAGTAATTTTTCCGACATACTATTAAACATTGACTAAGAAATCATTGATTAGTGGTGCTACTTCTAACTGTACTAGGAATAATCAATTAACTTTAAAAGGACCCAATCCTAATCCAAGAACTGTCCTATTCTTATTTTAATGTCCAAAATGTGTTAGTCAGTAAGCTAAAAAAAAAAAAAAAAAGAAACTACAAAAATATCTAAAATTTAATTTGACTGCGATTCAAATTCACACCAAATTTAAATTAACAATATAAAATCTTAATATTTTTTCTGGTTACATAGAAATGGGCCTAATCACTTTCATCAATTATGGTTCTCCTGTTGCTTTGACAAGTAAATGACACTTTAAAAAGACTCAATGTCAATCCAAAATCAATAAATCTACTCACCCATAAAATGGGTAAAGAATTTGTCAAGAATGGGAATGTATGGGTGAGATTAGATGAGTGTAATGTAGGGTCCATGTGTACAATAAATCTCGATCACATATTGGTAAAATTCGAGATAAAAATTATATATATGTAGCATTATTGATCTCGTTTATAATGTCTAGATTTATATTTGTTATATATACATACTAGTGTATGCCCGTGTCTGAAGACACGATATAAATAATGTTGAGAATAAAATATATAAGTATGTGTGAGTGTATTTTTTTTTTACTTTCCCACGAAAACACGTGTCAACACCGGGTATTGCCGGTTCACTATCTGTCATCAACCCGACGGCTAATCTTGCCAAACCCCTTGCTTCGTTTGGAAAGTTGGATTGATTTTAAAGTTTTTTGATTTTTTTTTTTGGTTATTTTAGTATAGATTAAAAAAATTGTTTGAGTTGTTTTTTAAAAAATTTTTGAGAAAAAAAATTATGATTTAATATGATATTTTATTTTATTAAATTTTAATTTATTTATTTTTTTATGACTAATTTAATCCAAAAAAAAAAAACAACCCAACCCAACCCAATTATCAAAAAATCAACCTAGCAAAACCGCCACCTCCTCTCTCTCTCTCACACTACCACCATCCTCGCCATCCTCTATTTTCTAACAATACAAACCAATACATGTATATATATATGTATATAATAAATAGAATAGAGGAGGAGCAAAGAGATGAAGGAAGGGACCCCCTAGAGATTTTGCCCCAAAGCCCACAACAAAGCCTGCTTGATTTGCACGGAGAGAGATAGAGAGAGAGAGAGTGTGTGACAGCCACACAAATCTGTACTGATATATATACATTCGAGTCCCCTCTTTCTTCTTCTTCTTCTTCTTCTTCTTCTTCTTCTTCTTTTTCATTTTTTTACCTCAGCAAATGGGCAATGCTTGAGATCATCAATCTGCATTTTTAAAGTAGAAAATTCAACTCTAACCAGTGATGTTTAACCAAATATAAAAACCCATCTCATAATTTGAACACACGCATACTCTATACTAACTATTAATAAATAAATAAAAAAAATAGCTTATAAATCTATATACAAAATCTGTTGTTAATCAATCAATAAAAATTAAAACCCAAAAACAAAAAATAATCAAAAGAGAAACAACCTTGCGAGTTCAACAGATTGTGATTCGTATCTTGTCATTGTTCTCTTCAAACCCTCTGCACACAATAAAAACATCATTTGACAAATTTAAAAAAAAAAAAAAATTCAAGACTTTATACACAGAGACACAGACCTGAAAATGACAGTGCAATTGAAGGGTCTTCCATAGATCCGACGGTGCAAGTGTCGGTGTAGCAGAGTGGTGGTGAGCAAGACTTCCATGTCGTTTTGAACTCTCTGTGTGGCTTCACCTCGTTGAGGTGATGAAGAGTGAAGTTGATCTGGGCCCCACCGCCATGTGCGGCGACGCGAAACTCTGTCGCTTTGAGAGAAACACATAAATACGGTGAAGATCAGTCCACTACCATTACCGATGAACTTGGTAAAATCATCGGTGTCTGTATGCTGTAGCAGAGGAGGAGTGTGTGAGAGCTATGGATCTCACGACCGGCGGTGGTGGTGGATGTAGATCTAAAAGTGATGGCACTGAAACAGTGGCACCATCGAGCGGTCGGAGAGAGATGTACCGGTGGGAAGTAAGGCTAGAGAGACAGAGAGACAAAGTTTAGAGAGAGAGTTCGATTAAAGTAGATCTCTCTTTTGTAGAGAGTGGGTGGGTAGGTCTCTCTTCTGTAGAGAGTGGGTGGGTGTGTTTTGAAGTAAGGTGAGACAGATCAGGATGGGCGGAAAGTTGGGGTAGAGTGAAAAAAAAGGTTATCATCTCTACCATCCATCTTTAAGCAGAAATGAATCTTAACCGTTCAAATGTCCTAGTAGGACAAATGTATGTAGGATAAATTCAAAAACATTCTTACTTTATTATATATATATATATATATATATAAGCAAATATTGGTTCTTTATACGCTACAACAAAATTAACTATTTATGGCATCATGTTTATGGCATGCATTGAATGCATATTGTAGTTAGTACATTCTACAACATTTTTTTTTTTTTTTTGCATGCCGTTAATGTTTTCTCAATAACAACATACATATCATGTATGTTGTTAATTTATATATTTATGGAATGCAAAAGTATGCCGTAAAAAATGTATGTTTTTACGACTTACAAAAATATGCCATAAAATATTTACACTTAAGATGACACACATTGCGTTGCATATTGTAAAATATTATAACTTTACACGACATGGTAATAAATATCGTGAAAACTTCAATCCAATTTTTTTATGATCTAAATTTTTTTAATACAAAAATAATTTATAAACTTATACTTAAATCTTTTTGTCTAAAATTTTCTACTCCAGATTTTTTTTTTTTTTATTATTTAGGGACAAACTTACATATCCAAACTTACCTTTACATTAAAAAAATTAAAAAAAAAAAGATTTTAATACAAATAATTATGTGTTTGCCAACTCAAATATATCCATATATTCGTTTTTTTTTAACAGATCTCTTCATCGGCGTCTCACTCAAACACACAAGCACCGCTAGCTACTGCCCCTAGGGCTGAGCAAATAATCCGTGAAATCCGTAATCCGATCCAGTCCAGTCCAATCCAATAGGTTTGGATTGATTTTTTGAATCCGTGGTTCGGTTCCGGATTAAAGAATTAAAAATCCGTAGTCCACGGATTGGTTCTGGATTAAAACCCACAGTTCCGGATTGGAACCGATCCGGACCGTATGCAAATAGTCTATATTTTTATTATACATGCTCCCTCATAATATCTTCTCTTATTTTATATAAAACCTAAACTTAAACCTAAACCCGTATAATATTGTCTTTTATTACTTTTGTTTGTTAGTTTTTAGTTTTAATTTATAATGGTCGAAATTTTTATGGTGTATCCAGTTTTCTTATGATTGTTTAAATTCTACAACAGTATGTTGCTATTATAGAAAAACATGTTGCTATTGTAGAACTAATATAGCGCTATGTTTATGTTTTTATGAAATTAAAGTGTTATATATATATATATATTTTTTGTTTAATTATGTGAATCCGTGGTCCTAAACCGATCCAATCCGTGTTTAAATGGATTGGTTCGAATCGGTTCCATGATTTAAACGAATTGGATTAGTTCCAATTTTTCAGGAACCGTAGATAACGGATTAGTCCTGGTTTTACCCCAATCCAGTCCAATCCGGACCACGCTCACCCCTAACTGCCCCTTCGAGCTTGGGGTTCGATTCTAATTTCGAGCTTGGAGTTCGATTCCGAGCTTGGAGATCGAAGTCTCTGAACCGCGTTTCGCAAATTCACAATCATCGATGTGCATCAGAAGAATCAATCTTCAAACTCCAAGGGTTAGCATCTGATTGCTCTCTTCCTAGTTTTCGTTCGATTCGATAATTTTTTTCAGATCTATAATTCTGCAATCTGTTTGTACATAGATACGTATGTAATTGTTGATGATTGTGGTCTTAATGTTTTTGTATTTGATCAATTCATGCGTGGTTTGTTTTTGTACAATCTAATTGAAGCATATGATTATTTGATTTGAGAATCTGAAAATGGAAAATTCATATCACTATTTGCGTCTCCTTGAAACAGAATTTTGAATTTAGGTTTCTATGCAATGATATGTTTATCCATTGAATTTAGATATGTATTCAATGATTATGATCTTCCTTTTCAACTTCATTTTAATCTGCTTAAATGAGCCCAAATCCTAGCATTTTTGTTTGTTTCGCTGTTTGTGGCAGTTAAACAAAAAAATTGAAAGAAAGATTTTAATACAAATAGTTATGTGTTAGTTTCTTCCCATTTGTCTCTCCATTTACAAACAAACTAGATGATAATCATTTTCCATCACACCTCAAAATTCAGACAAATAAATATTAAATTAGAACTAAATCTCAATCAATATTTCATCATCCAAATCCTAGGGGTGAAACAAAAAAACTAAACATTCACGTCTCCAAAGGATTTAAGTAAATTTCCATCCTCAAAAGATTACAAGGGATAAAAAAAAACTAACAAAATACCAACCAAACCAGCCACCATAATTTCATAACTAACTAATACCTCCAACATTAAAGTAACAATAAATAGTCAAAATAACTTAAATTATGTAAAATTACAAATCATGTCAAATTATCAAAATACTAAGGTTATAAAAAAATAAATAAATACATAAACTAATATCAACCCTAAGCTCAAAAAAACAAAAGAAGTCCAAATGACATGTCCAACAACTATAGTTATTTATCTCCACCACTGTAGTCCCAACTAATCCTGCAAAGGAAGCTCGACTGCGCTCAAATAAAACGCACCCCAGTTGCCAAGAGATAAAGCGGGTCAGTATACAAGTATACTGGTATGAGTACAAGATTTGACATCCACGTGTCCACCAGACACAAACAAAAGTACATTTAATTTTCATTACGGAACAAGACAAGTAGTTACACCCGCACCAAGACGAATGTGTAGTTTCCCGAGATACAGTAGCATTTAGTTTCTTATCTATACACAACGAAATATAAATTGAGTATAAAATAAACAAAATAAAAATAAAAATATGGTGGGTCAGCCTTACATAAAAAGTTAGTAAGACCCACCATTCTAGAAAAAAAATAAAAATAAAATTAGTATAATTTAATTATAAGTAACTTGCTGAAGAAGTATAAAAATGCACCGTTTTATGCTTAAATAATTCGAATTGATCAAAACTCAAAGAACAAAAGTTATACATAATCAAATTTCCTAAATGGTAACGCGGACGAATTTAGTAGAAACTGAACAGATTGAGAGAAAAACTTAATAGAAAATCATAAACGAAATTCGATCGAAAAATCTGGAATTGAAAACGAAAAGAAACTGCTGTAAGATGAATTTTTTCGAAAAAGTTCAAAACACAAAAAGTGTTCAGAATAATGTTTTACTTCAATTTACGTGAAACCAATAAAAATGAGCTCGTTTCGTGAGTTAAAACAGCCTCTAAAATCTGCATTGCTAAAATGAATCAAAACTACTATAACCAAGATCATCCGATTATAAGTTCTAATCGATCTTTTTGGTACAAAGTTAAATTACAAAAGTTGTCTAAAATTACATATACATGCCTCTATCCAAATTTCATAATTTATTGAGGTCGTTTACTATTTTTCAAGATATACAAATCAATACAATCCACACTATAACAATAAACTCATTATTAATTCTTTATACCTTAACTCCACCACTTCGGTCATTCCCTTTCGGCCTACACATATATCCCATGTGCCTCCCATATATCTAACACCGCTCTGAAACCAAACTTGCACGGGGATATCGTCCCGAGTTTGACCCACACTCCCCGAATGGTTAGTATATACGTACGCGCGTAAATCAAAACACTCGTCTACTCATAAGAACGAGACAACAATATATATATATAAATAATCTCTCATCTACTCATGAGAACAAACATAACAATACCAAACCTAAGGCATTCAAATAAATCTCATAATCCTCACTTTTTTTTATACACTCTTTTTCACTAACACTCAAATAAAACAACAATTCATGAAGTCATGGTAGAGTGTAAAGAATTTATCTATGAATTCCTAATTAATTCTAATTTCATATATCTATAAGTGTGATTACATCCACAAAATAAATATATATATAAACCCTAAGTCTGACATACACAATTAATCAAAATAATTAAAATCAATCTATCATCTTTATGCAAACAAAATCAAACCAACATCAAATAAATATAAATAACAAATTAACCATAAATCAAAAGAAGTGAGTTTTATACTCACAATTATTTTAAAAAAAAAAAAAAAATATTAGAAAAACTAATGAAACCTCCAAAAACAAAACTGTAACTTTTTCTTCCTTTTTTCTCCACGTCACCTCTCTTTCCTGTCTCTCTTTTCACTCTCTCCCTTCTGCACTCACGCTCTCCCTCTCTCAGCTGCACTAACTCTCTCTCGCGCGGCTGCTCTCCCATTTTTTGTTCAACACCTGTCTAACTTATAAGCTAATTTCACAACATATTATATTATTTAAATACAACATAATTACAATATATATAAATATAAATATAAGATTAAATATATATATAACACCTAATTTTGGGGATCTAATTCACTCTCCTTGTAAATATTCAGACTTAATCAAATATTAATTAGCTACAAACAAATATTTCCTTACTTTTTAAGGTAAAAACAACAGCTGAAGCTATTTTGGAGCTTTTTTTCTCCTTAAAATATGGGAGTCAGTTGTGAAGGAAAAGAAAGAGAATCTTTGGTTAATGGGGGAACATGACAGCCAATCTGATATACAGCAAATATATTTATTACCGTAGTGATGACATATGATTGAATGAATTTAGCTATGATTGAATAATGAATTTATGGCAAATATATTTTAGACTTATTTCCGTACTTTTCTTCTTTCTATTCTTCATTCCTTTCCTGTTTACTGTTTATTCTATCAGGGTTTTGTGTGGGTTTCTCTCTCTTTCTCTTTCTCTCTCTCTCTCTCTCTCTATATATATATATGTATGTTTTTCCCTCCCTTTTTCTTGCCCCAGAATTTTTTCTACTCTTTCATTATATTGTGGGTTGAGATTTAGGACTATAGATAACAGATTTTGAGAATTCTGTTTGTCTGAAATTTTTGTTTCCCTTCATGAGCTGAATCACACAAGGTGCAATTTTTCCTTGAATGTGTCATCAATTATCATCATGGTTAATTGTTATGGTTATCACTTTAGCTGATAAGTGATGTTTGTTTTTTAAACATTTGGTGCTGATTGTTTTTTCTCTTTGGTTAGATCACGCGGATCTAATGGGACCGTGTCTTTTTGCAAACATAGCCATTTGAATTATGAAATGTGTGACAATTTTCCAGTTATATTTCTCTAAATCTGTTTATGTTCTGTTTGATTGTTGCCAAAACAAAAGAAAAGATGAACCTTTTGACTTTTGTGTTTAGAACGGCCATTAAAGCTTATAACTATTTCGAAGTGTATCTCTGCAAGTAGCAATTCGAATTATGGAAAATTCTGACGATTTTCCTGTCCTGTTGTACAATTTAATTTTTTTAATTTTTTTTTTTAAATTTTGTTTTGTTTTTTTTTTTTTTTTTACTGTTAGATGAATTTTATGATGCCTTATAGTTGGAATAGACAGTTATAGAACTACAAGGTTTTCTTTTATTGGAATCGAATATGGGTTTTTATGGTTTAAATGGACTTCACACTCCGACTTTTTCTTCTCTTCATCTCTTTGATGGTTTGCCATTGAAATGGCTGTATAACTTTAGAAGGTGGTGTTGTCTTTGACCATAATAACTTCTTTAATCAGGGCAGGCAGAAAGCAAAAATTGTATGTTCTATAAAACTAAAGGTATTCAAATTTTATAAACACCCTCCAAAACTCCAAAAATTACAGTAACACAACAAAATTGGAGTCGTAATATTCTCAAAGTAAAAAAGTTAAGGAAGTAATTTGATTCAAATGTAATCATGCCTTACATCATGCCGAAGGGTGGCTAAACAAAGAAGTGAATTTACCAACAAATCTAATGAGTGATCAAATTGTCTATAGCAACATAGGGATAATTTCTGCAGGAGACGCAAAATAACAACCCATGCTGACACTGTTTCCTAAGTGAAAGAGCTTCTTATAGTATATAGATATATGTATATATATATATAATTTTAATGAAAAATGCTTGGGAGCACTAATTAGTGCTCTCACTAATTAGGTGGCAGTGGGTCCCGCCAGTAATGATGTGATGTTTTGGTCTTGGAGTTGTATTTTTTTTTTTTTTTTTTTTTACTTTTTTAATGCATTAGTGCTATTAGTGGTGGTGTTTTTAGTGGGATGAATCATTGATAACAAAGGGACCAGACTTAAATAAAAGTCATGATGCTCTCATGAATGAACTCAATTAATTTAAATTTTACATAACCAAATCAAATCAAATCAAACTAAATTTTGAGCCCTATGAAATGGGATTGATTATAGGAATTCTTCTTCTCCATTTGACATGTGCTAATTAATTTCTTTAAATTACTTTGAACTTGCTTTCACAAACCATAAAATAAAAATTAATCACCCTGTTTGATTTGGAATTTTCAAAAATAGTTTTTTGAGTTTACAATTCGTATTTTTGTATTTTTAATGATTTTTTTAAAACTATTTTAATCATTTTAATTTTTAATTTTTAATTTTTAGATACACTTAATCTTGATATACTTGAAAAGTATAAATCTTTGTATAAAAAATCTTTAAAAAATCATTGAATACAATAAAATAAGAAAATGTATTAAATTTTTGTATTTTTTTTTTATTTGTATTTAATGAATTTTATGAAGTCTTTTTTTCAAAAATATTATACTTTTTAATTATATCTAAAAAATAAAATATTTACATAAAATATTAAAAAATTCAAAAAAATTTTAAAAATACAAAAAAAAAAAATTCAATTTTTTGAAAACTGAGTTAAACCAAATAAGGTGAATGGTAGTCTAAATTAGTATTAAATTTATACATTTTTTATCTCAAAGTCAGGTAATTATTAAATAATCTCGAAACAGCATTTCTTACTTGCTTTTCCAAACTGATAATATAATGGAAAATATTAAGAGTAGAAGAAGCCTACTCAACTGTGTTCAATAATTTAGAGACAAATGATGATCAAATAACTGCAATGACGGATATAAATACTCATTCCATGACTTTTGTGTCGGTGGAAGCGGGGTGCAAACCACTTATGGTGGTTCACAATTCAAATACAAGAGAGAATGTATAATCTGAAAAACAGATTTATTTCACTCAAATATTTAGAATATATTGAGGAAATGAAAAACATATTTTTACTTTCTAACTCTCTTCTTTCTCCCACACTCTGAATTCCCAACATTATATATAGATAAAACTAACAATGTGAAAACATTAAATACAAATATGACTGAGGCTATGAACTTCAAACGGTTGCAACCACTTTTGACAAACTTGATTTGTAGCCTCCACTTTTGACAATCTTGATTGCAACCTCTATTCTTAGGCCGGTGGAAAAATAAATTTTTTTTATATCAAGATTACTTCACAACATTTTGCACCTTATTAGATTTACACTTCTCTTTTGAAAAAATATGTGATAAATCGAATGAGTGGATCTTTTTGTCTTTGGGTTATGTGCAATTTCTTCTCCTCGAACAATATTATAAGTGCGTTTTTAAAATTAGATCATTCATTTTTTATTGACAATATCATAAATTGAATAGGTTGTGAATATCGGATCGATCTAATTTTATTATTTATACACAAAAGATCTATAAAATGAACAATTTGAGCAATTAAAATGGGACCCGAATGAACGAACAACACCCTCTAATTGAAATCATGAACTAAAACGAAATTCCTGTTAAAAATAAGTACAAATTTAGATGATTGAAAACTTCTCAAGGCAGGTAGTTTGAACTGGGCAAACAGAAAGAAATTTGAATCCTAGCATTATAAAATTATATGTTGATGGGCCAAGTTCATTTGACGAGTAACGAAGTTGCTTTGCATGCCAAATAGTCAAACTCTCTGGAAATTTACAAATTTATCCTACCGTGTTTAATTTTACGGCTTCAGCTTTTCTATTTATTTTTCAAACTGATGCGAAAGGGACACCGATGTAATAAGAAACACATTTTCATTAATTAAAAATAATTGATATAAAATAAAAATGCATTAGAAGATATAACTTAAATTATAACTTCTATCTAAAAATAAGAAGAAAAAAAATTAAATTAACTAACTAACTAACTTCTATCAGTTACACTCATACACACACTCACACTCTAACAACTCTCTCAATCTAACTAACTTCTATCAGTTACTGCACTTAAACGTGCCTAATGACATCCACACTCCGTTTAAGCTGAAGCTTGATCAGCTAGCTACCTTGGTTGCTCTATTAGTTCTCTTGATCAACAATTCTCTCTTTGTTCTCCTCAGAGACCCCAAGCAATTCTCTTTTCTTCTCCTCAAACTACCAAGGACAGAGAGAGGCCAAATGGATGAGACAGATTCAGGCTACCAACAACAACCACACCATTGAGCCTGCGAACCAGAACCAGAACAAGAACTCTTTTTGGTATTTGCAAATAGAAATAGACTGTGCTTTTTATTTTATACGTATTTCGCCCCTCCCCCCATTGAACATCTATGAACTCTTTTTCCTATCTCAAATCAAAGAACTCTTTGTTCTTTTCCTTTATTCATTAGTTGGACTTAGAATATTAATTTATGATGAAGTATCTTTTTATATTAAAATATCTTGTAATCAATCAATTTATTTTAATTGATTATATATTTCTTTATTAATGGGCAATTGGAGTCAATTATATATTTTTAAAATTCATTACGGAAAGGCTATAATATACATCCCTAAAAGAAAGAATATTTTTTGTAATTTTCCTATATTGATTCGTGATAAAATTAGAATGATTCGCAACTTTTCTCATCTTAATAGTTCTTAACATTTTAATATTTATATATAACTACAATGGTTCATAATTAAGATTTTTTTAGGATGTGCCCTAAATATAATCATAGTTGTTTGTAACTAATATCACAAAAAGTCTTAGGATGTGTTTTGTTTAATTTTAGAATTATGATTTGAGTGTGAAGTTGTGATTTGAATATAAAGTTGTGAGTTGAGTTTTGAAAAGAAAAAATTTGTTTAATTATAAATTTTGAAAAGAGTTTTGTGAAAAGCTTTGAAAAAAGTTTTGAATTTTGAAAATAGTTTTGAATTGTATTTTGAGTTTTGAGTTTTTGAATTTTGAGTTGTATTTTGAATTTTTTTAGATTTATTTTTTTAAAAATGTTTAAAATAATTTATTTTTTAATTTAAATATATAATTGTTCTTTAAATATTTTTTTAATTTTAAATATTTTATTTTATTTCGTAAATATTTTAATTTTTTTAATATTTTAAACTCAAAACACAACTCTACACTCAAATCATAACCAAACACATAACCCAAAGCCCAATTCAAAAACTATATTCAAAACTAATTAAAAAAAATTCAAAAAATATTTTTAATTTTGTCCTTTAAAATTATTTTTTATTTTATATTTTTTTGAAAAAATATTTTGTTTATTTTTATTTTTGAAGAAAAATATTTTTTTATTTTTTTAAGTATTGGCCAAATAATTTGTTATGATTTAGATATATATGGTGATCCAATTTTTTTTTTAAATTTAAAAAATTACATATTTAAAAAGTAAAAAAATAAAATATTAAAATTAAAATATTGAAAAATATATTTATAAAATAAAATAAAGTATTTAAAATAAAAATTCTATATTTAAAATAAATAAATAAATTTTTAAATATTTAAAAAATTTATTAAAATGTTTTTTAACAAAATACAGAACACAAATGTATGAATGCAGTGCACATTAAATAAATAAATATTTAAAATATAAAATATTCACCCCAAAAAAATAAAATTAAGAAAATTTTTAAATATTAAAAAAAAATCAAAAAAATTCTAAATACAACTCAAAACTCAAAATACAATTTAAAACTTTTTTCAAAACTTATAACCAAATAAATTTTCTTTTTTTCAAAACTCAACTCAAAACTCATAACTCAAAATACGACTCCACACTTAAATCATGATTCTAAAAATAATTTTAAAAAACAAAATAAAAATATTTTTTGAATTTTGTTTTTTTAAATAGAGTTTTGAAAAGAGTTTGGTTTTGAATTTTGAATTGAATTTTGAGTGGTGTATTTAGTTATGAGTTTTGAAAATAATTTTGAATTAAATTTTTAGTAGTTTTGGGTTGTGTATTTTGTTATGAGTTTTGAAATTTTTATTGGAATCACAATTTCAAAACTAAACCAAACACTGGCTTAAATTTTTTTTTTTTATATAATAGGAGAGGAGAGTGTGTACCATAATCTTTTCATTGTCACTATGTTCTTATATCATTGAGTATTTCTTGGTTTTGTTTTAAGATTTACATTATTCACTACTACATTGAATCTTTTATTTTTCATTGATTTTGTCTAAAACATTAATCACTGTAAATCCATACTCCTATTTAATGGCCCCTCCCTCAAAAGTCTGGTTCCGTCCTTGCTTGAATTTGTCCCCAATAAACACATGACCTCTTATTATTTGGATTGAGAAAAAGAAAGAATTTACTACGAGTTGATGCAAGTGCTAATTAGATTCGGTGAGATAGACTTTGCAAGCATAAATTGTGACTATGTTTGATTCAAAAAGTTCTCTAATATGTTATGGTTCAGCTGATCCAAAAAAAAAAAAAAGTTTTAGTTCTAGTTCTCTATGCTTTCTCTCAATCTTCCTATTGCTAATTAGCATATTCAAATAGAAAATCGGTTAATAACATTCAGCAGTTAGCACCTCATATTTTTATCCAAATATTATTTGATCACTCTGTTTCGATTATCACATTTCCGTCCACATTAAATTAAAGTTTTAAAGATAAAAATTTAGGAACAAAATATCTTACTTGTCAAAGTGTTATTGTTATATTTTTAGTGACAAAATCTAACATTTAGTAATAATATTATCTTTTTTAGATAAAAAATTTCATCTCAAAATTAAACATTTTGACACAAAATTGTTTTTGTATATTTTGTGAAGCCTAGAGAGGCAGAAGCGGCAAATCGCTTCTACCAAGTTCCCCAACAGTAGCTTAGCTTAGTAGCTTAACTCTTTCTACTGGCGTGGCGCTGCTGGATGCTTCTGATCAATAGGAAGATTTGAGGGTCATTCCTCTGGTTGGAAAGTTGGCTTATGGATACGTTTAAGAGGTCGTAAACACAGACTAGAATAAGAGGTCAAAATGGATTGGTAGCATACTCGATCAAAGGGGTGTGATTTCTAGCCTACTACGGATCCCATACTACCCTTGTAGCGACATTTTAATATTGTTTCTTTGGAAAAATATCTTTTGAGCTCATGAATTTTAATCAACCTTATTAATGACATATGAATAAAAAATGATATTGTAGCTTAACATAATGTAAAAGGTTGATTCTCAAAGTTGAAAGTAAAAATATTAAAGTGAAATTTTGATAAAAGTGTAAAAAGCCTAATTAACAATAGAAAATCTTAACAATAATGCAATACACCTTGATTCTATTGCCAAATTGGAGTTAAATCTTTTAAGCTCATCTAATATAATTAAACGTGGTTCAGATTCAACCCGAGAATAATGGGACGCAACTTGTGGATCATCAGAATGCCATAGTAGGCGGCAATCCGGAGAACAATACGGATGCAGACAAAACAAACCTCATCTCAAAAAAAGTTGCGTTCGTGGGATTCGGTGACGTAGCAGCTGCTACTATATTTGCACCTCTTTGTGCCTTGCCTAATCCTGGGAGTGAAAAGCTCAAAATGAGAGTTGGAGATATATTGGACAGCAACATGTGGCCATCTCATTTCATTGCGCTCATATCGATCACATTTGGGTTTTCATCAGGTTTTCTTATGGCAGTGATTCCACTCTAGAAAATGATTATGGGATGGGCCTTTTATTTTCGGGCTCTTTTGCTTGTTACTGCAACTAGATTCTATGCCACTTTTTGTGTTACATTGAATGAGAAGTTGCCAAACTTCACCTTTGGCAGCCTTCCAGGTTTCTTGGTGGTGTGGATGCTTGGCATCGCTTTGGTCTTCTTGGTAGTTGCAGCATATTGTCACAGCCTTGGTTATTTCCAAGCACTCCGTGCGGCACTTAGTTAATCCCAAGCCTCGCTTGATGATACTAAGTCAGCTTAGTTCACAAACTTGCAAGAAAGACAAGTAAAAAGACTAAAAGAGTTTGAGAGAATGCCTTTATATTCACTTGAGAAAGCTTTACAATTCTGGATGGATTGGAGCAAATAAGCTCCTCTCCTATTTATAGGCTCCCTTAGAGCATTATAGAACTCACAAAAAAGTGTCATGTAGAAGCTTCCCATGGAAGCTTTCTTTACAAGCTACAAAATATTCTAGAATACCCTTTAGAAATATCTATACAAATATCTATTTATATATGTACAAGTTTATAGGTGCTTGAATTCCCTAGGTCCTTCTAGAATTCTTCATAGTCTTCATATGTGCTAAGTTTGCTAGGGAGTTCTACATTCTTCCATTTGCTTTCATTCTTGCATGCTCCCTTCTAGATATTTTAGAGAATTCTGTAGGGATGTAACAATATGCTATACTATTGAGGGCGTCTAGTCGAATTGTTTCTACATAAGTCAATATGTCCTAATTGTTTTTCAGTTTTGGAATTGGTTGAGTGAGTTTACCCTTTCAATCAACCAATATGTCTGTATTGAAGTAACAAAATCTATACCTAGTGTTAGTGTCGGTTCTTCTGGTATGTTCTTGACATTGTTCACAATAATGAGTTGTATTGGATTCTTATGTTGGACATTTTGACTTTAGAATAGAAATTCACCAGCTCTTTAACTAATTGTCTTCCCTTTCCAAAGGTGATTTCTATGTTATGTATGGTTGTGGTCTAACTAATCTGTCCTCTGTTTACATAATTATACTATTGTGAATGTTTATGTATATATGGAAGAGATTGTAAATATTTTAAGATAATATTGTTGGATTTATTTTCTGGTGTGGCCCAATAGCCTATATATCTTTCACATGTTTTATTTTATTTGGACTCCACAACTAGATAAAACCAATAGTTGAGATAAAGTTCAGTAATTAGAATTTTAAATATGGGATAATTACTTTTCTAAGATAAGAAGGAAACCTTGATGGACAGGAATTCTTCTATAGAGTTTATCTGGCCCTCTTCTCTCCTCTATATAAGGATGGGTGACTCCCCTTACATAATATGAATATTTTTCCATCACTCTAAGTTCTATAGTCATCCTAATTAAGAGAGACTGAGAGAAGAATGTGAGCCAAGAATTCAAGATTCAACTATTAGGGGTATTTTCTCAACTTCTCTGATTCAATGGCTAACAAAGGTATGTTCGTTTTAGTCTTGAGTAGTATTGAATTCAAGATCCTACAAAGTTCAATTTCGCATTATTATTATGGTTACATGTACATTAATTTCTTACATTGGTATCAGACCTTAGTTTTGTGAATCAATATGCCTTGGAATAATAATATATTTATGAATATTATTATTATAATTATTCATAAAACGGTACATCTGTTTTTATTATCAAAAAGAAGATTAATGACAGTTTCTTGAGAATGTCTTATTATGTAATTTTTATCATGATATTATCTGTTCCCTATCAAAAAGAAAATAGATTAGTAGTTGACAATTTAGTAGTTGACAAAGCCTTCCGTTAAAAGTTTTCAATATGTACACATATTCAAGTGAAGAACTGAAAGAGAAGGATGCATATGTAGTTGGATATTAATAAAAGAGAATACTGATAAACGTGTAATATGCATGCTTCGATTTATTATTAATTTTAGCAATAATAATTTTTATAATCATTATAATATGCACTGAATTGAGTGTAATATTTATATTATATGCTATTATGACAAAGTGCATAGACTAAAAGCAATTTTAGAATTTTGTTGAATCGTTCGGTCTATTAAATGAATATATTTATTTGAATGTATTATGTTGGATAATTATGTTTTTACCTTGTCTGATTAGGTACACTTATTGTCTATTATTGTTGATATTTATATATTTTCATGATTTAAATTTGATATCATGATATAATTTTATGACATTGAATATTAAATATTGAAGTGGTTAATTCATATTAAGTGTAATTCTTATTGACCATTATATGAGATATTCATGATCGTCATATTGCATAATTTAAATATATATATATTATTGTTCGTCCAAAGTTATTATTATTATTATATTAGTAATTGCAATCACATAAGAGAATTCTAGAAATCATAAATAGTGATTTCATTAAAATAGTGATTGAATTAATGATAATTAAATAACTCAAATTAATGAATAGAAAATATTGTCGGTTAGTTCCGAATTCATAAGGTTTACTAATTTAGTAGCTGCTAAAGTGGCCTAGATTTGTAAAACTTATGAATATCGAACTACATAAAAGAATTGTTAAAAGGGTAACATTAAGGTCAATAATATTCTCAATTGCAGTTATAATTAGGAGATTGAGACTAACCCAAAGGAGAGTCACTTTCAAATAATTATGAACTGGGTAGGATAATATAACTTATGTAATTTGACAGATTAGAATTGCATACCTAAAGGTAACATGACTAACTGAAAAGTTGCATAAATTGTTTTAGACCTACATAAGTGATTCTTGACGAATGGACAATAGATATACCTAAATTTTTCCCAAAGGAAAGACTTATGTGATATCAATAGTTCATCATTATAATTCTCAAAGCTTTAATATGTATATTGTTTATGCCTATTTCCGCGTTACTTATGAGACATTGTGTTAATGCCTCTTAAGATCTGTCAAAAAATAGCTTGCTATCTAAGGTGGTTAAACTTAGAGAAGAGGCTATATTGACTCCTCTGACCTTCCTGGGATCTTACTTGGTTATTGACCAAAGGACTCTTTAGTGACGTTACCCTAACCCTTAGAGTAAATATTTGGGGCATACATGTTCTATCTTATTTCAGTGAAAGTACCCACCTCATTGCACTCTCTTGCATCGAGCGTCCCTCTTCTTAATGGCACTGTTATGGCTGAATTGACAAAGCTGTAAAGCTTAAAACTTTAGGGATGCAAGTTAATGAAACTTTTCTCATGCTGTTTATTCTCACCTCACTTCCATCATAGTTCGGCACATTCAAATTCACTATAACACCAATAAAGATAGGTGGAGTTTGAATGAGCTGACTAATATGTGTGTTCGGGAGTAAGTGAGGCTGAGGGAGGAAGGACGTCAAACTGCATTGACTATAACTCATGGAGCTATAAAGAAAAAGAATGGGCCTGGGAAAGAAAATCAGGCTCAAAATGATTTCACTGTCAAGTGCTACTTTTGTGGCAAGAAGGGACATGTGAAGAAAGACTGCAGCAAGCGAAAGGCTTGGTTCAAAAAGAAATATAAGAAATTTTCTTTTGTTTGTTATGAATCAAATCTTGCTGAAGTACCTTCTAACACTTGGTGGATTGACTCTGGGCCACGACCCACATTACAAATTCCATGCAAGGATACCTCTCAACTAGAAAACTGAAGGTTTGTGAAAAATTTGTCTATATTGGGAACCATCTCAAAGCTGAAGTCGTAACTATAGTAACCTATGACTGATTTTAGAGACAGGTCATCAGATGGATCTAGAAGACACTTTTTATGTTCCTTCAATTTCTAAGAATTTAGTTTCATTATCCAAATTAGATCATGTTGGATATTCAGTTTTATTTAGTTGTGGAAAACTCAGTTTAATGTTTAATTCAATAATGATTGGTTCTAGAAATTTATGTGATGGTTTATATAAAATTACCTTAAATCATGAGTTTGCACAATCATTAGTAACTCTGCATTCAAATATTACGGTTGGGGCATATCTCTAGAAATAGAATTGAAAAATTGGTAAAGAATGGGATTTTGGAAAACCTATACTTCACTGATTTTGAGATATGTGTGGATTGCATCAAAGGAAAGAAAACCAAACACACCAAGAAAGGTGCCACAAGAAGTAATGAGCTTCTTGAGATAATTCATACAGATATTTGCGAGCCACTCAACATCCCATGTCTTAGTGGTGAAAAATATTTCATCACATTTATAGATAATTTCTCACGTTATGGATATGTATATCTAATTCATGAAAAGTCTCAAACTGTTGACATCCTTGAGGTGTACATAACTGAAGTCGAGAGACAATTAGATAGAAATGTTAAAATAGTGAGATCAGACAGGGGTGGTGAGTATTATGGTAAATATGATGAGTCAGGCCAAAATCCTGGCCCATTTGCCAAATTCTTAGAAAAGAAAGGCATTCGTGCTCAATATACAATGCCAGGTACGCCACAGTAGAATGGAGTTGCTGAAAGGCATAATTGTACACTTAAAAATATGGTTAGGAGTATGTTAAGTTACTCAATTGTACCCATTTTACTGTGGGTGAAGCATTAAAGACTGCAATGTATATCTTAAATAGGGTTCCTAGTAAGGCGGTCCCAACAACTCCTTTTGAGTTGTGGACTAGTAGAAAACCTAGTTTGAGACACTTACATATTTGGGGTTGTCCAGCAGAGGCAAGAATTGTCAACCCACAAGAAGAAGAAAAAAAAAATAAAAAAAGAGTTGGACTCAAGAACAATATCTGGATATTTCATTCGTTATCTAGACAAGTCTAAAGGGTATAAATTTGATTGTCCTAATCACAGTACGAGGATAGTGGAGACTGGTAATGCTAGATTCCTAGAGAATGGTGAAATTAGTGGGAGTGAGAAAACACGAGTGGTGAATTTCAAGGAAATTAGGGTGGATGTGCCAACATTTGACCCTTATGGAAAAATTGTTGCTCCTCAGACTATTCCACAGGCTGAGGGAAACGAACAACATAATGAAAATCCTTCACCACTTCATGAAGATACCACCATTGAAAATATTGTAGAACCACCACAACCAGCAGTTCTGAGAAGATCTTAGAGGGAAAGAAAGCCTGCCATTCCAGATGATTACATGGTGTATCTACAGGAATCTGATTTTGATATTGGGATTAACAAAGATCCAGTCTCATTTTCACAAGCCATGAATAATGATGATTCTACTAAATGAGTCAATGCTATAAATGAAGAGTTTAAAATCCATGGAACAGAATGGTGTTTGGAATAATTATAAAAAGGTCGGGTGTAAATGGGTCTTCAAGACCAAGTGCGACGCAAAAGGCAATATCGAACGATTTAAAGCCAAACTTGTTGTCAAGAGTTTTACTCAAAAAGAAGGCAGAGACTATAAAGAGATCTTCTCTCCAGTATCTAAGAAGGACTCGCTTAGAATCATCCTCGCATTGGTAGCTCATTATGACTTAGAGTTGCATCAAATGGATGTGAAAACTGCTTTTTCTAAATGGGAATTTGGATGAAGAAATTTATATGGAGCAGCCAGAAGGATTTGCAAAGAAAGGTAAAGAACATTTAGCTTGCAAATTAAAGAAATCCATATATGGCCTTAAACAAGCTTCCAGGCAATGGTATTTAAGGTTTAATGATACCATTACCTCCTTCGGATTTAAGGAAAATGCAGTTGATCAGTGCATATATCTGAAGGTTAGTGGAGTAAGTTTATTATTTTGATGCTATATGTGGATGACATTTTGTTAGCTAGTAATGACCTTGGCCTATTGCATGAAACCAAGGAATATCTCTCCAAGAATTTTAAAATGGTCGATATAGGTGAGGCAAACTATGTTATTGGCATAGAGATCTTTAGGGATCGATCTCGAGGATTACTAGGACTATCTCAAAAAGGATATATTGATCATGTTTTGGAGAGATTCAATATGCAGTTTTGTTCAGTCGATGATGCACCCATCATGAAGGGTGATAAATTAAGTGAAAAACAGTGTCCAAGGAATGACTTGGAAAGAAAAACAATGAGGACATTCCATATGCTTTGAGGCTACAAATCATGCTTTATGGTTGTGAAATTTCATCTCAGGACTTGGTGTTGTTGACTCAATTGCCAGGCCGCTGAAGATATATTGTGACAATACCGTAGCAATTTTCTTTAAGAATGGAAAGTACTCCAATGGTTCCAAACACATGGAAGTAAAGTACTTAATTGTCAGAGAAAGAGTCCAGAAACAACAAGTGTTAATTGAAAATTTAAGCACCTCTCTTATGATTGCTGATCCATTCACAAAGATATTGCCACTGAAGACATACAAAAAGCATGTTATCAGGATGAGTCTTTTAAGCAACTCATGATGTGTATGGTTAAGCTTGAGTGCTTATTTTTATTTTGACACTATTTGCGCAATAATAATTTTGTTTCTATTTTTTTCTGTTCTAAAAGTGTGTGTACACATTAATTTGAATATTGATAAACATGAAATGTCTTACCAAGACAAATTACAGGGGCCTTTCAGGTAAAAATTATATATCCCAATAATGGACTGGGTTAGTGAAGGTTATCGATGGTGTGGTGCATAGAAGGAAATATGACATAAATGTTATATAACCGCTATGACTCACATTGGTGATCTAAAGTAACCACAGTATTATAGTTTCTAATATATCTGAACTTATTGGCTATTTTTAAAATTTCCGATCACGTGTCAAAGTTTTTAGTGTGGAATCCAATGAGTCAAAATTTTTATAAATTGCATATTTTGAAAAAAAAAAAAAAAAACTCATAGTTGCATCATAATTGGCTTAATGGGCCAAGTGGGAGAATGTTGAATTTATTTTCTGGTGTGGCCCAATAACCTATATATCTTTCACATGTTTTATTTTATTTGGACTCCACAACTAGATAAAGCCAATATTTGAGATAAAGTTCAGTAATTAGAATTTTAAATATGGTATAATTACTCTTCTAAGATAAAAAGGAAACCTTGATGGACAAAAATTCTTCTGATAGAGTTTATCTGGCCCTCTTCTCTATTCTATATAAAGATGGGTGACTCCCCTTATATAATATGAATATTTTTCCATCACTCTAAGTTCTACAGTCGTCCTAATTAAGAGAGAAGAGAGAAGAAGGTGAGCCAGAATTCAAGGTTCAACTATTAAGGGTATTTTCTCAACTTCTCTAATTCAATGGCTGACAAAGGTATGTTCGTTTTATTCTTGAGTTGTATTGAATTCAAGATCCTACAAAGTTCAATTTCGTATTATTATTATGGTTACATGTACATTAATTTCTTACAAATATGTGAGGTGGGAGTGCTACAGTTATTTTCTACTCATTCTGCTCCGCATGCAGAATCTTTATAGATTGATTATTACAAGTGCTGATTATGCTCTCTCCCTTCCCTTCTCCCTTGTTCTCTCTTATTTTTCTATCTAGGGTATTCATTGGGAAAGTGTTATTGAAAGATGTGAGGTGTGCATGAAACTGTAAATGGAATGGTCCAGACTTGTTTTTTGGTACTTCCCAACTGGTTGTTTTGGTTGATCATAGAGTAGCTTTTTTCTTTTAGTTTTTTTATGCACCCAGCCAGTACTCCATTGTTGTAGAGCTTTTGTAGGATGTTGTTTACGACAATGACAAGGAATATACATGTACCTGTGTGTGTGGCCATGTACCAAACAGGGGCTTGAACACTAAAAATCCCCCTTTTAGTTGTGTAGCTGGTAAATAAATAAATAAAAATCCTTCTTCTAGTTGTGGCAGGGAACGTTGTTCAAGCTCTTATAGCTTCTAGTATCTGTTCATGACATTATTAAGAATAAATCTTTTGATTTCCCCCTCCTTTCTACTTTTGCCTTTTGTCTTCTTGTACTTTTTCTTCGTTGTCATTTTTTTCCTCCCACAGTTCTTCTCTACTAACTTCAGCTAGATGGTCTGTCGTAGCAACTAGCAAGTAGATGCCTTTATTTTTCATGTGTGTCATCCATTTGGAAAACATGCGGACATATTTCAAATTTCAGAACTAACATATAATGGGTGAGATTAATTAGAGACATATGTTGATTTTTTGTGACTAACGTATGTTTCAAATATTAGAACTAGAATATGTTGATGTGACCTTTCAAGAGATATATAAATTTGTTTGGCTGGTAGCCTTTTGTACATGTGGTAATTAGGTGATGTGAATGATTTTTGGTTACTTACGAAATCTTCATTGGATTAACTAAGTATTGTGCTTTTAAATGAATGCGAGGAATTTAACTGTTTGTCAGCCGTAAGTTGATGTTTCGGGGGGTGATTTAGTATATGCATGTTTGGAAGTGACACAACCAGCCTTGATTTTTGTGACTCATATATGATTACTAGTTGTGAGGCGTCGTGCTTCACACGATAACCATGCCCGTGCCATGGATCAAAGCTAGCTTTAGCATAGAGTAGCTCATGTTGGAGACATGTTGCATCCTTAACCAATAAGTGGCAACAAAATTAAAAAATTAGGCATTAGAGGAGAAGAAGAAAACTTATAACTAGTGCATGAATATTACTTCCCAACTTAGAAGTCCAAGCATTTTATATTAAGTAATAACATAGTATAAAACAAAAGAGACATCTAGCTTTAAGTCCATTTTGTTAAGTTATTGAAATAAAAAATATGATAGTTAGAAGTTAAAAGCTACTAATCAAAACAAAAAGCAACACAATGGTATAGATTAAGATAATGTCACAAATCATTCATGAATACCACTAAACCAGTCACCAGTCACAAGCTAAAACTAACACCACAGAAAATAGTTTGAAGTGTGAAACATATGTTCTAAATTAACATCTGGTACACGTAATCAATGCAACCAGCTTAAGAATAGTCAAAGTCATGTTAACAAAAATATTGAAGCAGTATCAACAAAAATTGTATTCACATGCTTTGTCTTGTAAAATACCAGGCAGTCAAAATAAGAGAGATACAAAAGAGAGAAAGTCATTGCAGTATGTTTGCATGTCTATATTTGCTTCTGGAATGCTGAAAACAAAGAAAAGTCAATGCCTAATGTTAGTAACTTACAGCATTATGATATATTTCCATATTTTTCA
>JAPPVO010000002.1:218313180-218471680 GCA_030407325.1 Camellia japonica | reverse complement strand
TGAGAGTTGAACACGCAGCCCAAACTTTGAGATGAACACACAGCCCACTGATTCTGAAATCTGACACACAGCTCAAATACTTGATGTTGAACACACAGCTCGAACTTTGATGATGAACACACAGCCCATTTTTCTGATTGTGAACCACACAGCACACACTGATTGAGAGTTGAACACGCAGCCCAAACTTTGAGATTGAGATGAACACACAGCCCACTGATTCTGAAATCTGAACACAAAGCTCAAATACTTGATGTTGAACACACAACTCGACTTTGATGATGAACACACAACCAATTTTTCTGATTGTGAACACACAGCACACATTGATTGAGAGTTGAACACGCAGCCCAAACTTTGAGATGAACACACAGCCCACTGATTCTGAAATCTGAACACACAGCTCAAATACTTGATGTTGAACACACAGCTCGAACTTTGAGATGAACACACAGCCCACACTTTGATGTCGAACACACAGCTCGTTGTTGAGGTGAACACACAGCACACACTGATTGAGAGTTGAACACGCAGCCCAAACTTTGAGATGAACACACAGCCCACACTTTGAAATCTGATTTGATTTTGCACACAGCCTAGACATTTCATTTGCACGCAGCTTATTCATTTCATTTGCACGCAGCTTATTCATTTCATTCTGAAACTAAATACATGTGTTCATCCTGATGCAGGTGACTTCTCACGCTGCGCGAGATATGGCTCTATCTCGGCGAGAGAGTGGTACACGGAGCTCCCGGAGGCTATCCGGGATTTGGTGGACGTGGCAGGGTTTGGGCCCTTTTGCACTGGGATCTCCCGCTGTCCTGCTAGTAGGACGTTGATGGGTGTTTTGGTAGAGAGATGGTGGGACACCACCAACTCCTTCCATTTTTCTGCCACCGGGGACTTGACCATGACCCCATTTGACTTCGCCGTACTGACGGGCGTTGATGTGGGAGGCTGGGCCATTCCATATGATGAGGACATGGGCCAGTAGGAGGCCGCTTGGATATATTTATTGGGTGCTCGCCCGCCAGTTGACAGATCTTCGGGCAGAGTCCGATACACCTGGTTGTCTTCCTATTTCAGGAGGGTGGAGATGGAGCCCGAGACTCCCGAGGAGGTGGCACAGTATACTCGCGGATTCCTGATGTTCCTCTTCGGCACCACTCTGTTTGCCGATAGGGGGAACACTGTCGGGCTTTATCTGCTGAGCGCTCTAGTGGACCTTTCACAGGTTAGCCGATATGATTGGGGCGGCGCCAGCTTGGCTACCCTCTATTGCTATATGAGCGCGACCTCCCGCGGACGGGGGAACATGGTTGGCGGCTACTGGAGGGTCTGGGAGGTACTTTCTGCCTTCCTGATTTGCATTTTTTCTTCTCATTACTTGTTCATTACACACACGGCGCACTTTACATTCTGTACCTTGTACTTTGCTCTCAGCATTTTGTATTTACATCCTGCACTCAGCATTCTGTAATCTGATGGCTATTGCTCTGTTTCTCACAGTTATGGGTCTACGCATACTTCCCGACACTAGCCCCAGAGCTTGAGGTGGAGGTGCCCTCACGACCCCGTATTTACTTGTATTTGAGGGCCAGTACCGGCCGAGACCTCGGAAGTCTTTCCTTTACCTACGATAGTACTTCGATACAGTGCGGTCGTCGGAGGTATTTCAGAACTCTCAGTTCTCCATGTTTTCATGGCTTTGATTTATCTTGCACATTCACAATTTCTAATCAGCTTATGCATTGGTTATCCACAGATCACATGGCAGCCTTGGGCTCCTTTGGGCAGAGACCTCCGATTCCATTTTGCCGGAGCGTGGGGGGCCTCTCGGTATAGGATCTTGTTCAAGGGGCCAGTTGGGAGGGCCTGGTTTTTGGGAGATCGCTTCTTGCGTCAGGTATGGGGCTTCCTGAGCAGGACATTCCTTCAGCGCCTCCAGACGATATGCGGACCGCTGATAGGCTCTCTCGCCAGGATGTCGTTGATGCTATGCAGGGTACCGATGCATTCTTACACTTAGAGCAGGGGGAGTATGCGACCTATCGTCACACATACTTGATGCCTCCACTTACGGGGGTCCGTACTCCGACGAGGAGATCTGCTGGTATGCCTTCATCGAGTCAGGCTCGGACTACAGATGCCCCTTCCACCAGCAGGGCTGGTACGTCTAGAGGCAGGGGTGGACTGGTTCCCCCGATTCCTCCGACTCATCATCATCCTGGATGGCCAGATATGCCGACTGAGTTGATGGGATGGCGATATGGGACTACCTCCCCGATTCCGATTCCGATAGAGCCTCCGATGCCTAGTCACCGATACGTCAGTGACCCTGACTCACCACCGGTATGTTCCGCTGTTTTCCGTTTATCACACAGATACTTTGGCATTTGTTTATTCATTGATGACTTGAGCTTGTATCTGCAGCCACCCAGGGAGTACATGGATGAGGTGCTCGGGATGGTAGCCTCACTTGAGGGCATGGTCCTGCGGAGAGAGGCGCAGTTGTCCATCATGGGTTTCCAGGTACCCTTTAGTTTTCTAGCATTTATCATACTTCTGATGACATGTTGATCTTGAACATTTTACTGCATTGATAGGCTGCCTGTGTAGAGCACATCTGACACACACCACATTTACGTATTGTGTCTGCACGCACCCACTCTGTGTAGTTTGCTTTCATCTGTATCTGATATACATGTTTTGGCTGAAGTATTCAAATTGCATTCTTCATTTTCAGATGCCTCCAGTGTATGATCAGTCACAGGCCGGGCCATCCAGGTCTTCCTGAGGAGCTGGGCCATCTAGGCCTTCTCGAGGGGTTGGAAGAGGGGAGTCGTCTTGCGGACGAGGCGGACGCAGGGCACGCATCATAGAGGAGGAGCCCAGCGAGAAGGAGGAGGAGGCTGCAGATCCCCAGTCAGAGACATCTGCTGACAGAGAGAGTGGCTCCAATCCTGGTTCCGGTAGTGGAGATGAGGTTGAGGAGGGTTCCGAGGATGGCAGCCCCGACTCAGATGATGGTGATGATGGTGCAGAGTCTGTTCCGCAGAAGAGGACGAAGAGGGCCTCTCACTCTTGCTCTTGAGAGCATTGATGCAGTTGTTCCCTGCTTTATTTACCTTTTTACTAGTAGTTGTAGCACATTGTATATTGTTAGGCAGTTTTATTTTCTGTAAAACTTGTACCCTTGTTGTAAAACATGATGGAATGAAACAGCTTTTGAAAAAGTGTTGTATTTTATGTTCTTAGCATCGCATCACATCATTTTGCACCAAAATGAGATTGAATGGAAATGTGCATTGTGTATTTGCCCAGTCAGGTAGTGAACCGACGCAACAAACTAAACAACCTAACTTACTAAGACACAACAAAACCTTAGCAAGTTTACAACTCGATAAGCAAAACACAACAAAGTTGATGACTCGATAAATAAGGCATAACAAAATTAAACAAAAAGTAACAACTTGATGCACGAAACTCGACAGCTCGACAAAACTTAACAACTCGATAAGCAAGACAACAACTCGATAAGCAAGACTTAACAACAAATCTATAAACAAAGCGTATTTCGGACGATCTGGGTGACGGAACGCATCCGAAACTGAGGGAAATGGAGGCCTTCGACACTCCCGATGCATGGAAATGCTAGGAACTTTCCTCTAGAGGGTAGAACAGGACCAAAGGCATATTTGGGAGCATGGCCGGCCACCTTTGGGAGCTGGCCGGCCAGCTTTTTGCATTTGAGGGGAGAGGGGTGGCCGGCCTGCCAGAAAAGGTGGCCGGCCGGCCACCTAGCTCAACAACCACCAGATTTTTGACACGTGTCCCCCAACAGTGTCTTATCCTCTTTAAAAGTCCTAGCCTCATGGTTGATTCATTTCATCTCAGTTTTGCACCAAAAATGGAGGCGTTTCTCGTTGAAAATCTCACAGCTTGGATCGCTTCTCTAGATGGCTCGGAAAAGTTGAACTTCCGGGGTTTCGGCTTGAATGCACTATTCACGCTGAGCCGTACCCCGCTGCACCTTCCTTTCCTTCATGCCGCGGCGAGGTTTTGGAATCCGGTAACGCATGTGTTTAGCTTTGGCAGGCAAGAGGTATGTCCAACTTTCGAAGATTTTCAAGTTTTGATGGAATCTGAACGCTATGAAGAAGTTTTGCCTCAGTTTCGCTTTGGCCACGCCCAAGCTTAGGGCGGATGTGTGGACTCACCATGCATGACGCTCGGTCTCTGATCTGTAATGGGGAACTGGACATCCTCAGCTTGATTCATCGCTTTTCTGAGGCCGGTGACCGCGGCGACCATCATTAGCAAGGTTTCCGACAACATGCCCTCTGCTTGTGCATGCTGTCTCACTTTCTGCTTGCCCCGGGCTTCGGTAGATCTAGCATTCGTCTGATTAAAGTTGCTCAAGGCTTGAAGGAAGGAAAGAGCTGCATCGCCATGACATTGGCCGAGACACTGATGGGCTTAGATGCTTTCTATCGCCAGGAGACGACCAGATTCGCGGGGAGTCCACTGCTGCTGCAGGTAATGTTTCCCACCCAATCTCTCATATATATTGCTCACATCACTCGGCCCTCGGGCTCGTTTTTTTCTCACAAAAAACCTTTTCTTACTTTTCTCTCATCGCACATCTCTCTATTCTTTATTCTCTCATTTTTCATCCCTCCCCAGGTATGGTTGATGGATAAATTGCAGGTTGTGGACTCTTGCCCAGCCTACTCAGCCCGCGGCTACTTCTTTCGACAACGCCTAGTCGATGCCCTTGATGAGGGATGGTGGTTCGACTGGATGTGCAATTTGTCTGCAGATCGCATTGCTTGGCGCTGTCCTTGGCTCAATCTCCCGGCGATGAGCTATAGCATGTCCCGGCAGACCGGGATCCAGTTGATTGGTCTGACCCACTGTGTGTTCTACTTTCCGTTCCGGTTCCAGCGCCAGTTCGGTCATGATCAGACTTGCCCGCCAGAGGGGATAGAGTATCCTGTTACTTTCCCGGTCCGAGGCGCACAGCTTGCCCGGTATGCCACAGCATGGAGGACTAGAGAGCTTCTGGCCCCCGCTCCCACTTTCAGTTGCACTTTGTCTGACGAGTGCTTGGATTGGCTCAATGAAGAGGCACAGATTGGGCCCAGCTTGGCATCAGAGGCTTCGACCAGCTCTGGGAGGGGGCGCAGGGACACCTGACTTGACTATGCCCCGGATTTATTGCTTTATTAGTACTTTCAAGTTTTCTTTATGATTGTAATAAAAAGCAACTTCAATTTGTATGCAAGAGCAGGAGAACTCTGTATTGAAATCAATGAAATTGAAGGTTGTGGGTACTGAAAATTTTCCGCTTTGGTCCAAAAATGGTCTAAGTTGTAAAAAGATTAATTTGAACAAAGTCAACTTTTATTAAAACTTTTCAAAACCATTTTCGATATGGATCAGAACTGGACACGCCTGAGATCTGTCACTGAGATGCACAACCCCGGATCCTAGCAACTGGAAAGTTGCCCCTAGTCTGAATAGTACCGCAGCACTGCACAGCAACGGAAAGTTGCCCCTAGTCTGAGAAGCACTGCACCGGAGATTACGATGAATGCTGATAGACAAAGATGACTGAGATGATCAAATGGACAAAGTTGATCGGGAAAAGTTTATGGCTGAACTTCAGGATGAAGTTGCCTACGTATCCCAAAGATGGGAATCAAGCCTTACGTAGTTCAGGCTCGGGTTCACTCGAGTATTTTCACTCTCCTTTTACGCTCTAACTTTTGCCAAGGCCGCCCTTTGCGGGTTTTCAACCTTGCGAGCTCAGTTTTTATAATTTCAAATTTTTTGTGCTCTGAGTTTTGCCTAGGTCGCCCTTTCGGGTTTTCGGCCTAGCGAGCCTCTCAAGGGTAATATTTCTTCAACTTGTCCATATTGATCGGTTGTGAGAACTCCAAGCCATCTAGATCCATCAGAACCACAGCTCCACCTGACCAGATAGACTTAATGATGTAGGGGCCAGTCCAATTAGGTCTGAACTTGCCCCTTGGGTCGTGGATGGGAGCTCGGTTATCCTTGAGTACCAAATCTCCTTCCTTTAAATTCCTGGACTTCACTTTCTTGTTGAAAGCCCGGGCAATTCTGCGCTGATAACCTTGAACATGGTACAGTGCTTTCAGTCTTCTCTCATCAAAGAGCATGAGTTCTTCAAACCTGCTCTGTTGCCAATCTGCTTCGGCTATTTGACACTCAGCCAATACTCGCAATGACGGAACCTCAATCTCGATAGGTAGAACGGCCTCCATCCCATAAACTAATGAATACGGAGTCGCCCCAGTAGAAGTTCTGATTGAAGTCCGGTAGCCCCACAGAGCAAACGGCAGCTTATCTGGCCAGTCCCGGTAGGTTTCCACCATCTTCTGCAGTATGTGTTTGATATTCTTGTTGGCGGCCTCAACTGCTCCGTTGGTTTGCGGCCGATATGTGGATGACTTATGAAAAGCCACGTTGTATTTTTCCAACAAGTCAATCACTTCCTTCTTGAAGTGGGAACCATTATCTGAAATTATCTCGTTTGGGACTCCGTAGCGACAGATGATGTTGTTTCTGATAAACTTTGCAACATGCGAAGCCTTCAACACCGCATAAGATTGGGCCTCGACCCACTTCGTGAAATAATCTATCGCGACCAGGATGAACTCATGCCCATTCGACCCCTTCGGAGTGACAGCCCCAATCACATCAATTCCCCAGACTGAAAATGGCCATGGCGAAGTCATATTGTACAGCTTTGATGGCGGAATGTTCATGCGATTTGCATGAATTTGACATTTGTGGCATCGCCGAACAAAACCGATACAGTCCTCCTCCATGGTGGACCAGTAGTAACCCTGTCTGAGGATCTTCCGTGCTAGCATTACTCCATTCATGTGCGCACCGCATTCCCCTCCATGGATGGCTTCCATTAGACGCTTTGATTCTTCGGCATCGACACATAGCTTATGCATTCCCAGATGACCTCTCTTATACAGCTTACCCCCACAGATAATGAACTGAACGGCCATTCTTCTGATTGCCCTTTTATCCTTGGCATTTACCCCTGGCGGGTATGCTTCCTTCTCCAGGAAATTCCAAATGTCGTGGTACCAGGGGTTTTCGTCCTGAACCTCATCTATAGCAGCAATCGACTCGTAGGCTGGCACAAATTTCTGGTCAATGATGACTGGACGCATCCGGACTCCAAACGGGATGTCTATCATGGAAGATAGAGTTGCTAAAGAATCTGCGAACCTGTTGTTCTCTCTTAGTAGATGAGCAAAGTTTATCTTCTCAAACCGAGGAATTAACAAGTCCAAGGTCTGGTGATACATCATCATCTTTTCTTCTTTGACTTTCCAGTCTCCTTTTGCTTGAGACACAACAAGATTCGAGTCCCGATGACGTCCAACCGTCTTGCCCCTAGTTCCAGGGCTGCTTCTAGACCGGCAATGCATGCCTCATATTCTGCTTCGTTGTTCGAGACTTTGAACCGGAGTTTGAAGGCTAGAGGGATACGGGAATTGTCGGGTGCTATCAGTAACACCCCTATCCCATACCCGTACTGATTTGACGCTCCGTCAAAGTACATCGTCCAAGTTTCATCGTCGATATGCAAAATAGCTTTATCTGGGAATAAGTACTCGACTGCTTCACCCCCTTCTACCGGATGGTCGGCTAAGAATTCTGCTACTGCTCTTCCCTTGACTGCCTTGCGTGTTACGTATTTCAGATCAAATTCGAAGAGCAACATCAACCAACGAGCTAGCCTACCCGTAAGTGCTGGTTTCTCGAAAAGATATTTGATGGGATCGAGTCGTGAAACCAACATTACGGAGTGAGCTAACAGGTAGTGCCGCAGCTTCCGGGTAGCCCATACCAAAGCTAAGTAAGCCTTCTCCAACGGTGTGTAGCGAGTCTCATACTCTAGCATCTTCTTGCTCAGATAGTAGATGGCTCTTTCCACTTTGTCCTCTGATTCTTGCGCGAGCATACAGCCCATTGTAGTCTCAGTCACTGAAAGGTACAATATCAACGGTTTCCCCGGCTCTGGCGGTGATAACACGGGTGGGTTCTGTAAGTATTCCTTGATTTGTTCAAAAGTAGCTTGGCATCGGCCGTCCCATTGGAATTTCTTTCCTTTCTTCAGGAGGCCAAAAAGTGGTTCACAAGTCAAGGTTAATTTTGAGATAAACCGTCTTATGAATTGCACTTTACTTAGAAAGCCTCGCACCTCCTTTTCAGTCCTTGGTGGGGGCATTTCTAGGATGGCCTTGATTTTGAAGGGTCGACTTCGATACCTCTCTGTGTAATCAGAAACCCCAGCATTTTTCCCGCTGTAACACCGAACGTACATTTCTGAGGATTCAGCCGCAACCGAATTTCTCTGATCCTTTGAAAGAACTTTTGCAAGGTGGTGTAGTGGCCTTCTCTTTCTTTGGACTTGACAATCATGTCATCCACATACACCTCAACCTCTTTGTGGATCATGTCGTGCAATATTGTGGTCGCGGCCCGTTGATAAGTAGCTCCAGCATTCTTTAACCCAAACGGCATTACTCTGTAGCAGTATGTTCCCCATGGGGTGGTGAATGCAGTCTTCTCCCGGTCTTCGGGTGCCATCACTATCTGGTTGTATCCTGAGAAGCCATCCATGAAAGAAAGCAAAGCATGCCCTGCTGTGAAGTCCACTAACTCATCGATATGAGGCAAGGGAAATTCGTCCTTCGGGCTGGCTTTGTTCAAATCCCTGAAATCCACGCATACCCGGATCCTGCCATCCTTCTTCGGCACCGGAACAATGTTGGCCAACCAAGTCGGGTACTCGGATACCAGCAGGAAGCCTGCGTCAATTTGCTTGGTGACCTCTTCCTTAATATTGAGAGCCCAATCCGAGCGGATTCTCCTGAGTTTCTGCTTGACGGGTCGAGCCTCGGGGTCAAGGGGGATCCGATGCTGTACAATCTCAGGATCGATCCCAGGCATGTTGTAGACACCCCATTTTTCACCGCCCTTAAGACTTGGACGCGACTGATGGTTACATGGTGGAGAAAGATGTGCAGGGGAAAGGTTCATTTTCTTCGGCAAGGAGAGAGTCAAAGCTCAACTTCATACCCCTTTTTGGACCAAAACAATCTTGATCAAAAGATTTTAGACCTTAAAACCCTCTCTTTCAAAACGTTTTTGAAATAAAGTTTCTACGATGTTCCAACGCTCGCATTTTGTTAAAAGTTGCGCTTTTCGGTAAACCGAGCAAGGACAAAGTAGAAATGAATGAAAGAGAGATGAAATCTTTGAAAAATCTTTCAAAACACCTTACTTAGGGGTTTGAAGTTGAAGAAAAGAAGAGAAGAGGAAGAAACCCAGTTGGGGGAGAAAATGGGCATGAACTGTTAAGAAAGAGTCGAGCAACCCTCGCCGAATCGGGCCTATTCATTTGCATACTTGGAATCAAGCTATGAGGCCACCACCGTTGGAAAGAAGACTTCCGGGGCTTCATTTTGCACTCAAGAATCTCCTAAAGCCAATTCCGGACGAGGGAGATATGGTTGATTGAAGTAGGGCATTACTCCGGTTGGACCGAATCTGCGCGGCTTCACCAAAACAGGCATAACTTTTTGCACAGGAGGAATTTTAATGCAACGTTTATGCCATTGGAAAGATAACTTCTGGGGCTTCAATTTTGACACTTGAACGACCACCATGGGACTTCCCAATCACTGGCCGGCCACCTGTCTTCCGGTAGACTTTTTTTTGTCCCAAAAAGTAGCAGGCCAGCCACCTAGCTGGTCGGATGACCATTTTGGCCCTTTTGAGCTAGCCGGCCATTCTTGCCCTCCCAAGTGTGTTCCAGCTGTGCAATTTGTTTTCCCCCAGATCCTATATCCGGGGTTTGGCCTTTTGGGGGGAAAATTTGAATTTGTTTTTCCCCCCTTTTTTCCCTTCTCTCCCTTTATAAAACCAGCAGCTCCAGCTGTATTTTAGGAAGTGACAAAAAACCCTTTGGAGCTCTTGCATACATCTCTCCCTCTCCCTCTCTTCCAAGCCTCAAAACCTTGAAACCCTTGCACCATTTACACTACAATACATAGCACCACACCTACACACCCCATTCCAGCCACTTGGAGGCCATTTCTAGAGGTGAGGAGCACCATTTCTTCAACCAAAAGCTGCTGGAGCTTTGTGCTACAAGGGTGAGTCCCATTTTCCCTCTTTTGTGCACTATTTTGGTCTATATCTTAGCTCCTTGTGCTTATATTTTTGGGCTCCGACCCAAACTGGAAATAGTCTTATTTTGAGCTCCTTGTCATGTTTGATTAAGGGCCTTTCCCTGTTTGAGGCTTCCTTCTCACCCTTTGTGTTTAAACCCTCTTTTAGGCCTATTTTTGCATAGTATTTTAGGCTTATTTGTGAGCTGTTTTAGACTTGGTTATAAACTGTAAAGTGGCTTGTTTTGAGCCCCTCTTCAACATTGTTGAAGGACCATCCTCTATTTGAGGCCACCAGCTACCACTTGCCTCTTTATCCCTCTTTTAGGCCTTTTCTTGCATGATAGTTTAGCCTCACTTGTGTTTGTTTTCATGGCTTAATGTAAACTGTAAAGTGCCATGTTTTGAGCCCCTCTTCAACTTTGTTGAAGGGCTCTTTGCCATTTGGGGCCGGCTGCTGCCCCTTGTCTCTATTCTCTCTTTTAGGGCCATTTTTGCATGATAGATTAGCCCTATTTGTGTTCATCTTTGAGACTTTCTATAAACTAGAAAAAGGCTTTTTTTGACATCATCTTCATGTTTTATTAAGGTTACATTTTTTTTTGAGGTCATATGCTATCTTGTATGCTTGGTTGCCTCCCATTTTGAGCCTTACATCCTAGCCCTTGTTGCATACTTTGGTTGGCCTTCTAGCCACTGAAATCCAGTGGATTTTCAGTGGCTTGGCCACTTTTTTGAGCTTCCAAAATAGAGGGGGGTGACCCCCTCTCACCTTGACTTGTTTAGTGGCCATTTCGGCCTTCCAAAGTGACCCTATCTCGCATGCTTCTTAGTCACATTTTAGGAGCAATTTGGTGATTTTTTAGACTACCATATTTGATTTTCAAAGTTTTTTTAGGGCTGCCACATGTCTATCTTGTATATGCTTAAGAATCCCTTTGTATGCCCTCTAAAGGAGCCCCTCATTTGTGCATGTGTTGGCTGCATTTCCATGGTTATTTGGGCATATTTTGGCATGTTTAGTTCACTGATTTTTTCTAGTTTGGTGAGATTCCATGTGCTTCATACACTTGTCATGTAAACCATGTTTGTTGATCGAAATCGCATGCTAATTTAAGCCATCTAGCTAGCACTTTTTGGCCACACTCTAAACTGGAGAAGTTCATGTTTTGGGACTGCCTTGACTCTATCTTCATGCTTCATGATCAAATAATGCATGCTTTGTATAGCTATAAGTCATTCCATGTGCCCAGTTTTGAGTTTCGGGTCTCATCTCATGCATCGGGTGCCATATTGCCATGTTTCGGGGCTGTTTAGCATCATGTTTTAGTGCTGAAATTTGCTTGTTTGCATATCATGTTCCATGCCTTACCATGCTTTGGTAGAGTGGCATTCGTGCCTTAGGTTCGGTCCTCGGTTTGCGTGCATGTGTGCACGCATCTCGAGTGTCTCATTTCCATCCTAATGGCCTCCTATGTGAGTGTGGCTGAGGTCCACTTGTGTTGGTGTAAGTCCATTATGCATTGTGTATGCCATTTCATTTCATAGCATTGTGTATGCTAGGTTGTATGTTAGCGCATTGTGTATGCCATGTTACCTCGTGCATCGTGTATGCCATTTCATAGCATTGTGCATGTTAGGTTGTATCTTAGTTGCATTCATGCATGTCATGCATATTGCATTGTGTTTGGGATAGGAGTTAGCCCGAGCACGGGAAACGAGGTACGTTTCGTACTTCGAGTGACGGAACGTGTCTCAATTCCCAGTCACCGACACTCCGGATTATCCATGATGGAGTCTTGGTCTTGTTGTGTTTATATGAGCATTCATTCTATATTGAGTCATGCAAATCGACTCCTCGGCCATCATGCATCGATATGCGTGATTGGTGGCACGAGGATCGAGGACTACGCTCCCTAAAGAGTAGTCAAGCATACATATGTGAAAATACATTGCCATGCCCCTTTCCTGCTCTCTATTGTAGCAAATCAAGAATCAGCAGCCTTCCGGAGCTTGGCGCGCTTTTCCAAGAACAATTGCAAACAGAGGCTAATTGGGGCATCGCAATGGATTTCCGCACAAGACAACCCGAACATGCATCATTCATCATCCAGAGCGAAGTCGAGGCAGTCCCTAGCTTGCATGCTAGTTTAATGCTTTCCTAGATTAATTTGTAAATTAATTAGGATTTTGTATTTATTCGGACTGTACTATTCATTCGGACTGTACTATTCATTTGGGACTGTATATTATTTATTCGGACCCTCTGCGCGAGGGCGATGTTATAATAAGTGTGCGTGAGTGTGATGTATGTCTTTTAACCCCACGTCTTTCTTCCTTTTTATTTACCAGCTTATGATGGTTAGATTAGGGCATGTTTCAATTAGCATACAGTATGATAGCATGTTTGCATTCATTCATCTGTTTTGCATGCACCGGGCTCGGCGCATCATACTAACTGCATTTGTATTTCAATTTCAAGTTGAATACTTGTTAGCTGTAGCATCTCATATGCCATGTTTAGAATAGCCGAGCCTGCTATAGTTGCATTTTTGCATGTGTTGCATTAGGCATTTCTGTATAGTTAGGATCATGCATGATTTCTAATTAGCTTCTGTTTTGGCTTGGAGTACTCGGTAAGTTTTTATGCTTTAGCATCCTTGCATGTGTGTGAGTGACTGCCATGATAGCATGCTTACCATGAGGCTATGTGCTTATGTGATATAACTGCCTGAATGCCTGTGGGTGAAGGTTGGGTTATTTGGATTGGAACAATTCATCGACTGTGAGTTTTAAGCCCACTAGATAGTGGCAAAACCATGTTTTCTAAGCCCACCCGAGGGTGGCAGAATCTGCATTTTAAGCCTACTTGCGAGTAGCAAACCATCCTTCAAAACAAACATGAAATGTTTTGTTCCAATTCAGGCGACCCGGTCTATACTTGTATGCTGTGCGCATCACATAGTAAATCTAGGCTAATAACCGAAATAAGAACGCATAATGTTTTCAAAACTAGATATCATGGTTAGTAGAGGCCGATCTTTGATCGGGCGAGCGGGGGTGCTCACGAAGTGACCTTCCCCAATCGTACCCAAGTTCCCGAGCCGAGGCAACTTTGGTGATGACGGACACGTGGCCTTAGGCAAACGAGTCAGGGTTTCCTAAATTTCCCAAAAATAAAATATTTAGGTGGCGACTCTGTATCTGGCAAAGCAGTCCATGTTTGGCACTTCTTTCAAAAATCTGTTTTCTCAAAACGATTTGCCGGATTTGGACTCTTTGGTTCAGATTAAGAACCGTGACATTTGAGTCCTGAACTGTAGTGAGCCCAAGACGAACGGAACGGGGGACTCATTCCCTCCCGGGGCGTTCGGGGACGTCTACAGTTTCTGGCGACTCTGCTGGGGATTTAGAGAACTTGACTCGAACTCATGATATCTGGTTTTGGCTACACTTATGTGTTTCTTTGCATTGCATTTGCATTGGTGCGCCTAGGACACCGTGTTTGCCATCTGCTATTCCTGAACGGTTTGCCGGAGGCTTGTCTTGTCAAGGCATGACCATAAGGCTGACCGGTTGTGGGCTCTGCCAGTATGGGAACACAAACCCCGGTTTTACCAGGGCACCCTTTTGACCATTCGACCTAGTGCATATCGAAATCCGTAGTGACCATTCCGAAATAGGACAGGTTGCTTACCTGATATAGGTTGTTTGAAACCGCTGCGTGCGTAGTGAAACCCTAGCTCCTGACAAAATAGGACAGGGAAACCCTACCCCAACATAGGGGTGTTTTGGCTCTCATTTGCTTGCTATGTGCTTTTAGAGTGCGTCTCTACAGGAATGCATGTATCAGTTTGCAAGTTTGGGCATCAGGCCTGCGGGCACTAGTTCAGTATTTTGGGATTCAGTTTTACCTGAGGGTATCAGTTTACCGGCAGAATTTTGGGTAGAATTCAGTAGAGAGCACACTCATTCAACCATGCTCGTATCTGTTTGGGTGAAATCAGGCTGAGATGTTGGCTGTTTTCTCTTTTGCTAGGTAGTCTTGGAACCATAGCTTCAGAAGGCTCCAATATCCCCCGGGTACACCGAACTTGTGTTGATAGACTTTGTCGGGTCAGAGATTCAGTTCAAGGGCAATCAGTGTTCCTTTACTAGAGGCAGGGTGAAAAGCTCGGTCAGGCACAGACTACCAATACAGCAGCTATCAGCTCAGTGGTCTTTAAACAGCCATGTTAAGATTTCCGAGTCTACTGCAGAGATAGATATACTGGTGGTTCAATCAGATCAGGACAGTATGTCAGGCTTAGAAGAGATGGTGCGCCAGCTCCAGAATAGTATGAAAGCCATGCAGCAAGACGCTGTCCGTCAAGCGGAATTCGCCAAGCAACAGGCCGTGGTCATAGCCCAACAGGCAGAGACAATTGCCAGGTTAGAGCAGCAAACTGGAGTATCTACTTCATACCAGGCTCCTCCCCCGCCAAGAGTTCCCACACTCGGGGAGGCAACCCACGTCCAGGATGATATGGACATTCCAGACGGGCCAGCTCCGCTCCCGGTTCTACCCCAGCTGTCTAAAACACCCACCAACCTGCCAAACTCCCCCTTTGAGTTCGGGACGGACCCCACAGCATTGAAAGTGAGCAAGCTTGAGAAATTGTTCAAAAAGTCTCAGGGGGCCCGCTCTATTCCTGATATAGAGGATGGTTATACCGACTCAGTGGTGACCTTGCCGGAGTGGTTTAAAATGCCGCATATCGATCGATTTGATGGCTCTGAAGACCCAATGGTGCACCTCCAACTGTTTTCTGATATCTTGAGGCCAATGGGTTTGACCACAGCCCAGAAATTGTCACTATTCGGCCGAAACCTGTTTGGGATAGCCGCAATCTGGTATGCAAAATTGGAGAACTTTGTGAAACAGAACTGGGAAGAGCTGGCTGAGGCCTTTATTGCTCAATACTCTTACAACACACAGATCGAGGTCACAACTCGTGATCTCGAAGTCACCCGCCAAGAACCAAATGAGGGTTTCTCAGAGTTCATGACGAGATGGAGAGCAAAAGCCTTAATAATGACCACTAGGCCCACTGACAAAGATCAGATTCGGATGATTGTGCGCAATCTCCAGCCCAAGCTTATGCAGAAAATGATTGTTCTCCCTTTCCCTACCTTTTCAGATCTTCATGAAATGGGCGTTCAAATCGAGGATGCCACCAGACAAGGGATCTTTGCAGAAGATAATGAGCCTTTCAAGAGGAATATTGCTCGCAGTTCCAATGCTACTACTGATGGTAGCACAGCTGCAAAATGCTCAGAAGTAGACACTATCACCACTTCCCTCAATGGCCAAAAACCAACCACTTCAACTCGGCCCCAAGCCCGAAAATTCCATCCTCTTTACATGAGTCTCTCCCAAGCTTTGAAAAAGCTGCAAGAAGAAGGGCACCTAGAACTCCTAGAACCCCAACCCCTTCCAAACCCTCTTCCAACAAGATATGACCCATCTAAATACTGTGCCTATCATCAACAACCCGATCATGATACGAACCATTGCATCCGCCTCCGTCATAAGATTCAGGATCTTATTGACAAAGAAACCCTAGCTCCACCCAAAGGACCTCAGGTTAGTACTGACTCGTCACCTCCCCACCTCAACCTCATCCATATACTGCCATCCACCTATGACCCCAGCATATACATCACCCCGGCCCATCTACCCAAGCCTGAGGTGTTTATCCCAGAAAGCATGGACTTATGCATGATGGGTGCACCTGAACCTCAATCATCTCAAACCCGTGAACCCACTACTTCGGAGTTGATGGGAATGATTAAAGATCTTCAAAGAACCGTGATCGATCTGGCCTCCGGGACATTGGCTCCGTCATCAACCACATCACATACCAAGGAGTTCATGTCAAAAGGCTCCCCAGTCTTGGAACGGGCTGCATTTGAGGAATGCCAATCCCTTGGCAAAGTGGAGGCGAGTGGAAAGAACAAGATAGGGGCGGACATGGATCCCCATGAACATCTTCTGTTGGCTGTTGAGGCTTTGAAAGCCGAGGGACTGAACAAAGAGCAAGTCCTCGCAGTTGTTGCAAAAGCTATGGATGACATTTTCGCCACTCAAGTTGGGGGCAGTTTGAATCAAAGGAAAAACCAGGAGAAGGGCCGTCATACTAGAGGCAATCCTTTCAGCTATAATCTTACACTCGGAAGAGATCAGCAAACCAGGCCAGCACCTGCCAATCCCTTTGCTGGTGCATCCAGCAAAAATCCACAAACCCAGAAGTACCAACCCCGAGGTCAGAGGGTCTTCCATGCCCTCCACATGCCTTTGTCCAAAGCTTTCCAAATCCTTGCTGGACAAGGCCATCTCAAACCCCTTGAGCCTCGGCTTCTCCCAAATCCTCTTCCGGCTACGCATGATGCCGCCCAGTACTGTGCCTTCCATCAGCAAACTGGCCATACTACCGACAACTGCTTCCGTCTTCGCCATGAAGTACAGGATCTATTTGACAACGGGGTCATTGTCGTGCCAAGCTCTGCAAAGTCTATTGGCACTGGATCGGTGAACTTGGGGGATAATGTGACCATGTGATCGGGGGATGAACCAGCTGCGGGTGTCACTCGATTAAACTCCAGACGGGGGAATGGCACGCACTGTTCTGAGCAATACGCAAACACCCGTTTTTGTGCTTTCTAACTTGGGCATTAGGTCAGTCTTGTTGTTTTGTATAGAGTCAGTCTTTTCTTACTGAGTCAGTTGGGTCTGTCTTGTTGTACCGAGTCAGTCCTATTTTGTTGGAGTCGGGTGATTTCGGGGGTGTTACCTCGGACATCACTTGCTTGTTTTGTGTTTTCGTTTTCTTTTGAGTCTGTTTCTGCCCTGGAGCCAGTAATGCCAACAGATTTGAATGAAACAGCAGTGATTTTCACGCTCTCGCGTTTGCTTCTGCCTTGTGCCTATTATGCCGGAAGTTCTGAATGAGATGGCAGTATTTGACTAAGAATTCTATCTTTTCTGTGCCTTGAAGTCATTGTAATGACCTGAGTTTTTCAAATTTTTTTTTGAACACTGCGGTGAAAACAAAGAGGGAGGAATTCCTCGGGATTTGCAAAACTTTGATCAAACTGAGAGAAAGAGAGGCATGCTAAGCCCTTAATGAATGAAATCATGCTTGTTAGTGTGAGTACTGGGAAGGATCCTGGCTTGATCCAGATTGGTTCTACACTGTCTTCAGCGCGAGCGACTGGTCGCTTTCTTAAAAGATTTCAAAAAAATGTTTTGCGCGGTCCTGCGAAGACCTGTGTAGAATCGCTCTTGAGATTGTGCAGCTTAGGATCGCTCTCAACCTCGAGACTCGACCCCTCTGCTTTCGAAACCTTGAACTCAGATTCAGAATGTTCAACGGTCAATCACGATGTGAGGCCTGTGTGGCCAGATTTGACGCAGCCCTCGAACTAGAGCAGGGAAGTCAGATCAAGAAGACCAGATGTCATCAAAAGAAGCTTGCAAAGCTAGATCAGAAGCACCCCTGGAACTAGGGGCAAAGAATTTCAAATGTGCTCGAAGAGCCGAAGATGGATCATTCCACAAATCAAAGAAGGTCGGCAAGAATGCCAAATCCCAGAGGGAGAAGAAGAAAGTATTGCTGAAGAAAAACTGAGTTCCGATCCACAACACCAGGGGCAAATTCAGCCCCCCATTGGATGGACTCCTGCATCATCAGCGAACAGCATCCATTCTCTTGGATTCAGATGACTTCAGGATCTCAAAACCATTTGACATGGACAAAGCTACACTTTTACCCTTGAGAGGCTCGCTGGGCCGAAAACCCGAAGGGCGACCCAGGCAAAAGTTAGAGCAAGAAAAGAAGAAAAAAAAAAAAAAGAAAGAAAAAAGAACAAAAAAAAAAAGAAAAGAACAAAAAAGAAAAAGAAAAATGAAAGAAATGAAAGAATTGAAAAGAAGAAAAACAAAGCTCGCAAGGTTGAAAACCCGCAACAGGCGCCTTAGCAAAAGTTAGAGCATAAAAAGGAGAGGTTAAATACCCGAGTGCACCTTAACCCTGAACTACGTAAGGCTTGATTCCCATCTTTGGGATACGTAGGCAACTTCATTCTGAAGTCCAGCCGTAAAACAATTCAAATTCGATTGTGTCCATGCGATGGTTTTGGTCATCTTTGTCTTCTCTGTATCTGAGGATTTGGTTGTGTTCGTTACTCTGAGATGCGCTGCGGTGCCATTCAAACAAGGGGCAACTTTCCGTTGCTATTCAATGCGCTGCGGTGCCATTCAAACAAGGGGCAACTTTCCGTTGCCATGCAGTGTCCTTCAGGAAAGGGTCAATTTTCCTTCGGATCTGAGGTTGTGCATCTCAAGGGTAGGTTCCGTGCTCGTTCAGCAGTGGCCGTTTGCGAAATAGTTTTTGAGAATTTTTAATGAAGTTGACTAATTTTCTCGAAAAGTATTCCATTCTTCTAAAACTGGACCATTTCTTGGACCCAAAAAAGGAAAATTTCCAATGCTCATAGCCTGACTTGCATGATTTTAAATCAGAAAATTGAACAAGCATGTTAATCTAACTCTCATTTTGGTCAAAATTGTTTTAAAAAGCCAAAAACAAAAAAATGGTCAAAGTGATGAACTAGGGGCACAGTTGAGTCAGGTGTTCTGTCTTTTCCCCATTGCAACATACTTGCCAAGAATGGCACTCTACCTGCCAGAAAAGGGCACAACTGAAGTTAACAGCAAAAGGGCTGAAAGCTCTCTCACCCTCCGAGCAACGACGTATCAAGCCAAGTGCGAAGCACGAACTGGAATGGATCAAGATATTCCACTCCCTCATCTAGACAGATCTGATCACGTCCAAGCTCCCCAGCAGAGCATCGTCAAACGATGTCAGCTGCAGATTTGCTACACACCCAGTTGTAGCATAGCCCCTCTGTGGGAGAAACTCACTAGCTACGTGCAGAAGAAGAAGAATCTAGCGGAATGCTAGGGGCAAGGGCCCACAACTTTCTGTTTATCCATCAACCACCTAGGGGAGGGATTTAAAATGAGAGATTGAAGAATAGAGAGGTGTGCGCTGAGAGAAAAAGTGAGGAAAGGACTTTTTCAGAAAAACAGAGCTTGAGGGCCGACTGATGTGAGAATCACAAATGAGAAAGGGTGGGAAACAATACCTGGAGAAACTGGCTCCTCGTGCACCGAGAGGTCTCTCACCTTTGTAACATAGCTGAGTGTTGTGTTTGTGCGTTTTGTTTGTCTCGTTTCTTGTTTTAAGTCGTTTGAGTGTCAACAAATGTGTTTAGGTCATTTTATCTTGTTTTTCCTTTGTTGAGTTGTGTTTTGGTTGTTCTACCTTTGTTTTCCATTGTTGAGTCGTTTTGGCTGTGGTCAGTTGTAGGCTCAATACCCGGTTGAAAACCCTTTTCTCATTTCAATTTCAAAAATCGTTTTGTGCTCAGAGTGCCGTGTTGTTCTCCACATTTTGTGCAAAAAAGGATAAGTTCTTTTATAAAAGCCGCAGGGTTCAACCCAGGTCATGCCAGAATAGTAAAACAAGGACCTATCTGAAGTTATTTAGGTTCCAGACTGCAAAGCAAAAGAAAAGAGGAAAAATTTGGAGCATCTTAGCATGTTTCAACTTTAGCAAAATCCGAGACTGCATTCCAGGTGCACCTTCTCAGGCCTCGCTATTTCTCTGGAGTATGAGTGTATCTCGACCCCAAGTGTAAGCCTGCTTCAAGTCAGAATGGCAGTCCAAGCAGCACCCGAGGGTTTCACATGCAGATGTTATCTCTCGCCAATATGAACATAGTGTGCCCTTTTTGAGCTGAGTGAGTTGCGAAGTCCTCTAAGAGGAAAATCAGAGGCACCGGGGTACATATTTGATGCTCCTCTATTGCATAGAATGTGAACTTTCATATACACTGTTGTTGCATGCGTGCCGCGCATCGTTATGATTCATGCATAGAATGTGCTTGCTTTCAATTCCGCATAGAATATGCTTTGCTTGTTTCATGCATAGAATATGCTTGCTTTCAATATTGCATAGAATGTGCTTCCATACTTGCATAGGAAATGCTTGTTTCTTTTGCATGGAAAATGCCCCCACACTTGCATAGAAGATGCATTTTATCGCACTGTCTTGTGCATTTCAAATCACTCACGCTGTTTAGTATATCGCACTGTTTTGTGCATTTCTAATCACTCGCGCTGTTTAGCGTATCGCACTGTTTTGTGCATTTCTAATCACTCGCGCTGTTTAGCGTATTGCACTGTTTTGTGCATTTCTAATCACTCGCGCTGTTTAGCGTATTGCACTATTTTGTGCATTTCTAATCATTCGCGCTATTTTACGCACCTCAATCGCACTGTTTTGTGCAGTTTATCATTCGCGCTATTTTGCGCACCTCAATCGCACTGTTCTGTGCAGTTTATCATTCGCGCTATTTTGCGCACCTCCATCGCACTGTTTTGTGCAGTTTACATTCGCGCTATTTTGCGTATCGCACTGTTCTGTGCAGTTTATCACTCGCGCTATTTTGCGCACCACAATCGCACTGTTTTGTGCAGTTTATCATTTGCGCTATTTTGCGCACCTCTATTGCACTGTCTTGTGCATTGCATTCATCGCACTATTTTGTGCTTTGCATATCACATCGCACTATCTTGTGCATTTCAAATCAATCGCGCTGTTTAGCGTATCGCACTATTTTGTGCATTGTATCATTCGCACTATCTTGCGCACCTCACCTGCACTTGTTAGTGTATTGCATCGCGCTATCTTGCGCTGTGACCATTACTTGCATTGTGCATGCATTTTATCGCGCTATCTTGCGCACCTCACCTTTAGCATCGCACTATTTTGTGCATTCACCCTACTCGCACTGTTTTGTGCACCTTTAGTTCGCACTGTCTTGTGCGCTCACCTGGTCCAGGAGACCTTAAATCCTGCAGCATCATTTGCGCTGTTTTGCATCGCACTTGCATTTATTCGCACCGTCTTGTGCACTTTCCGGTCTAGGAGATCTTAAATCCTCTAAAGGTGCAATTCCTTTGGTGTTTGTCGTGCCCGAACGACTTCCGGTGGTCTGGTATAGCCACTTGCCTGTGTTTGCGATGAGTTCCTAGGAGACCAACTGAGATGGTGGAAACTAGAGTTCGAATGGCTTATGCCTAGAACGCAAAGGTTCGGGATTTCCGAGACTAAAGTCTGGTTTAAATACCCAGGGGTATATCCTCGGCTTGAAATCTGTATGGCAGCTTCATAGATTGAGATAGCATCTGTATACACCTCAATTCTGGATACTGATCCAACCTAGTCTGTCACCCTGTTGGAGAATAGGGAAAGCTGCAACCATAGTCAGGGAGAAAAGTAGTACCTGTGGTTCAACTGAGAAGAAGAGGAAGATTCCCACATCAGCATGAGGTAGGACATTGTCGAGGTAAGTCATTGCCAATTGCCCCTGTAAGGTACCTTTACCTCTTAGCTATTACATTGTATTTTAGCCACTACATTGCAGTGCATTGCATGAATCCTCAATTTTCAAACCGGCTTTGCGTAGCGTATAAGTCCAATTTTCAAACCGGCTTCGTGTAGCGTATAAGTCCAATTTTCAAACCGGCTTCGCGTAGCATATAAGTCCAATTTCAAACCGGCTTCGTGTAGCGTATAAGTCCAATTATCAAAATCTTTCTGTATATCATTTTATCCTGCCCCTGAACTACGCTGGTTTGATTCCTTGCAAAGGGATACGTAGGCAGCCTGCGGGCGCAACCATTTATTTGTCTGTAATTTGTTTGTTTGTCCAAGTCTTCGGCCTTGTCAAAAATGGGTCGTCTCTGGGCTTTGACATTCACTCCCGTCACTTCTTGACTTCCGAGTTCTATCAAAGAGGGGCAACTGTAGACACCCCATTTTTGACCGCCCTTAAGACTTGGACGCGACTGATGGTTTACATGGTGGAGAAAGATGTGCAGGGGAAAGGTTCATTTTCTTCGGCAAGGAGAGAGTCAAAGCTCAACTTCATACCCCTTTTTGGACCAAAACAATCTTGATCAAAAGATTTTAGACCTTAAAACCCTCTCTTTCAAAACGTTTTTGAAATAAAGTTTCTACGATGTTCCAACGCTCGCATTTTGTTAAAAGTTGCGCTTTTCGGTAAACCGAGCAAGGACAAAGTAGAAATGAATGAAAGAGAGATGAAATCTTTGAAAATCTTTCAAAACACCTTACTTAGGGGTTTGAAGTTGAAGAAAAGAAGAGAAGAGGGAAGAAACCCAGTTGGGGGAGAAAATGGGCATGAACTGTTAAGAAAGAGTCGAGCAACCCTCGCCGAATCAGGCCTATTCATTTGCATACTTGGAATCAAGCTATGAGGCCACCACCGTTGGAAAGAAGACTTCCGGGGCTTCATTTTGCACTCAAGAATCTCCTAAAGCCAATTCCGGACGAGGGAGATATGGTTGATTGAAGTAGGGCATTACTCCGGTTGGACCGAATCTGCGCGGCTTCACCAAAACAGGCATAACTTTTTTTATAGGAGGAATTTTAATGCAAGGTTTGTGCCATTGGAAAGATAACTTCTGGGGCTTCAATTTGGACTGAACGGCCACCATGGGACTTCCCAATCACTGGCCGGCCACCTGTCTTTCTGGTAGACTTTTTTTTGTCCCGAAAAGTAGCAGGCCGGCTAGAAAATGTAGCAGGCCGGCCACCTAGCTGGTTGGATGACCATTTTGGCCCTTTTGAGCTGGCCGGCCATTCTTGCCCTCCCAAGTGTGTTCCAGCTGTGCAATTTGTTTTCCCCCAGATCCTATATCCGAGGTTTGGCCTTTTAGGGGGGAAATTTGAATTTGTTTTTCCCCCCCTTTTTCCCTTCTCTCCCTTTATAAAACCAGCAGCTCCAGCTACATTTTAGGAAGTGACAAAAAACCCTTTGGAGCTCTTGCATACATCTCTCCCTCTCCCTCTCTTCCAAGCCTCAAAACCTTGAAACCCTTGTACCATTTACACTACAATACATAGCACCACACCTACACACCCCATTCCAGCCACTTGGAGGCCATTTCCAGAGGTGAGGAGCACCATTTCTTCAACCAAAAGCTGCTGGAGCTTTGTGCTACAAGGGTGAGTCCCATTTTTCCTCTTTTGTGCACTATTTTGGTCTATATCTTAGCTCCTTGTGCTTATATTTTTGGGCTCCGACCCAAACTGAAAATAGTCTTATTTTGAGCTCCTTGTCATGTTTGATTAAGGGCCTTTCCCTGTTTGAGGCTTCCTTCTCACCCTTTGTGTTTAAACCCTCTTTTAGGCCTATTTTTGCATAGTATTTTAGGCTTATTTGTGAGCTGTTTTAGACTTGGTTATAAACTGTAAAGTGGCTTGTTTTGAGCCCCTTCAACATTGTTGAAGGACCCTCCTCTGTTTGAGGCCAGCAGCTACCACTTGCCTCTTTATCCCTCTTTTAGGCCTTTTCTTGCATGATAGTTTAGCCTCACTTGTGTTTGTTTTCGTGGCTTAATGTAAACTGTAAAGTGCCATGTTTTGAGCCCCTCTTCAACTTTGTTGAAGGGCTCTTTTCCATTTGGGGTCGGCTGCTGCCCCTTGTCTCTATTCTCTCTTTTAGGGCCATTTTTGCATGATAGATTAGCCCTATTTGTGTTCATCTTTGAGACTTTCTATAAACTAGAAAAAGGCTTTTTTTTGATATCATCTTCATGTTTTATTACGGTTACATTTTTGTTTGAGGTTACATGCTATCTTGTATGCTTGGTTGCCTCCCATTTTGAGCCTTACATCCTAGCCCTTGTTGCATACTTTGGTTGGCCTTCTAGCCATTGAAATCCAGTGGATTTTCAGTGGCTTGGCCACTGTTTTGAGCTTCCAAAACAGAGGGGGGTGACCCCCTCTCACCTTGACTTGTTTAGTGGCCATTTTGGCCTTCCAAAGCGACCCTATCTCGCATGCTTCTTAGTCACATTTCAGGGTCAATTTGGTGAGTTTGTAGACTACCATATTTGATTTTCAAAGTTGGTTTAGGGCTGCCACATGTCTATCTTGTATATGCTTAAGAATCCCTTTGTATGCCCTCTAAAGGAGCCCCTCATTTGTGCATGTGTTGGCTGCATTTCCATAGTTATTTGGGCATATTTTGGCATATTTAGTTCACTGATTTTTGCTGGTTTGGTGAGATTCCATTTGCTTCATACACTTGTCATGTAAACCATGTTTGTTGGTCAAAATCGCATGCTAATTTAAGTCATCTTGCTAGCACTTTTTGGCCACACTCTAAACTGGAAAAGTTCATATTTTGGGACTGCCTTGACTCTGTCTTCATACTTCATGATCAAATAATGCATGCTTTGTATAGCTATAAGTCATTCCATGTGCCCAGTTTTGAGTTTCGGGTCTCATCTCATGCATCGGGTGCCATATTGCCACGTTTCGGGGCTGTTTAGCATCATGTTTTAGTGCTGAAATTTGCTTGTTTGCATATCATGTTCCATGCCTTACCATGCTTTGGTAGAGTGGCATTCGTGCCTTAGGTTCGGTCCTCGGTTTGCGTGCATGTGTGCACGCATCTCGAGTGTCGCACTTCCATCCTAATGGCCTCCTATGTGAGTGTGGCTGAGATCCACTTGTGTTGGTGTAAGTCCATTATGCATTGTGTATGCCATTTCATTTCATAGCACTGTGTATGCTAGGTTGTATGTTAGCGCATTGTGTATGCCATGTTACCTCGTGCATCGTGTATGTCATTTCATAGCATTGTGTATGCCAGGTTGTATATTAGTTGCATTCATGCATGTCATGCATATTGCATTGTGTTTGGGATAGGAGTTACCTCGAGCACGGGAAACGAGGTGTGTTTCGTACTTCGAGTGACGGAACGTGTCACAATTCCCGGTCACCGACACTCCAGATTATCCATGATGGAGTCTTGGTCTTGTTGTGTTTATATGTGCATTCATTCTATATTGAGTCATGCAAATCGACTCCTCGGCCATCATGCATCGATATGCGTGATTGGTGGCATGAGGATTGAGGACTACGCTCCCTGAAGAGTAGTCAAGCATACATATGTGAAAATACATTGCCATGCCCCTTTCCTGCTCTCTGTTGCAGCAAATCAAGAATCAGCAGCCTTCCGGAGCTTGGCGCGCTTTCCAAGAACAATTGCAAACAGAGGCTAATTGGGGCATCACAATGGATTTCCGCGCAAGGCAACCCGAACATGCATCATTCATCATCCGGAGTGGAGTCGAGGCAGTCCCTAGCTTGCATGCTAGTTTAATGCTTTCCTAGATTAATTTGTAAATTAATTAGGATTTTGTATTTATTCGGACTGTACTATTCATTTGGGACTGTATATTATTTATTCGGACCTTCTGCGCGAGGGCGATGTTGTAATAAGTGTGCGTGAGTGTGATGTATGTCTTCTAACCCCACGTCTTTCTTCCCTTTTATTTACCAGCTTATGATGGTTAGATTAGGGCATGTTTCAATTAGCATACAGTATGATAGCATGTGTGCATTCATTCATCTGTTTTGCATGCACCGGGCTCGACACACCATACTAACTGCATTTGTATTTCAATTTCAAGTTGAGTACTTGTTAGCTGTTGCATCTCATATGCCATGTTTAGAATAGCCGAGCCTGCTATAGTTGCATTTTTGCATGTGTTGCATTAGGCATTTCTGTATAGTTAGGATCATGCATGATTTCTAATCAGCTTCTGTTTTGGCTTGGAGTACTCGGTAAGTTTTTATGCTTTAGCATCCTTGCATGTGTGTGAGTGACTGCCATGATAGCATGCTTACCATGAAGCTATGTGCTTATGTGATATACCTGCTTGAATGCCTGTGGGTGAAGGTTGGGTTATTTGGATTGGAACAATGCATTGACTGTGAGTTTTAAGCCCACTAGATAGTGGCAAAACCATGTTTTCTAAGCCCACCTGAGGGTGGCAAAATCTGCATTTTAAGCCTACTTGCGAGTAGCAAACCATCTTTCAAAAATAAACATGAAATGAAATGTTTTGTTCCAATTCAGGCGACCCGGTCTATACTTGTATGCTGTGCGCATCACATAGTAAATCTAGGCTAATAACCGGAATAAGAACACATAATGTTTTCAAAACTAGATATCATGGTTAGTAGAGGCCGATCTTTGATCGGGCGAGCGGGGGTGCTCACGAAGTGACCTTCCCCAATCGTATCCAAGTTCCCGAGCCGAGGCAACTTTTGTGATGACGGACACGTGGCCTTAGGCAAACGAGTCAAGGTTTCCTAAATTTCCCAAAAATAAAATATTTAGGTGGCGACTCTGTATCTGGCAAAGCAGTCCATGTTTGGCACTTCTTTCAAAAATCTGTTTTCTCAAAACGATTTGCCGGATTTGGACTCTTTGGTTTAGATTAAGAACCGTGACATTTGAGTCCTGAACTGTAGTGAGCCCAAGACGAACAGAACAGGGGACTTCATTCCCTCCCGGGGCGTTCAGGGACGTCTACACATGTCTTCGTAGGACCACGCGAAAACATCTTTGAAATCTTTTAATAAAGTGACTAAGTGCTCGCGTTCCTCCGAAGACAACGTGGACCCGATCTAGACCAACCGCGGGTCCTCCTCAGTACCAATATTCACGGTAGTGATTTCATCCATTAAGGGTTTGACAAACCTCTCCTGCTCTTGTTCAATTAAGCGTTGCAAAACCGGAGGAATTTCGTCCTCGTCGTTTTCATCAAAGTTTTGAAAGTCTGAGTTAATGCAATAAATCAAGGGCACAGAAAAGTACTCAGAAACCACAGTTACTTGATTCTCATTAAGCACATCCAAATCGTCCGATTCCTCGGTTACAACAGACTCAAATGAGAAAGAAAAAGACGACCTGGACAAAACTGTGGCATCCGGGTTATCATCCCCATGATTACTAGACTCAGACTCAGTCGAGCTGGAACCTGATTCCGACTCACAAGACTCGGTGGAATCAGATTCCGGCTCACTACCTAACCCGGTGTTGCTGGACAAAAATCCCTCTTCGTATTGCCAAGTGAGAGAGGGTGCGATAGATGCATCCAAAATAGTCGCTGGTAGGCCCACAGCCGTTTCATTCCCGATCATGGAAACCGAGAAGCTATCCCCCAAGCACTTATGGTCGATCGGAGGATCTGAAAGTAGACATGCCAGTGCTACCCCCATTTCAATTTCAGTGCCCTCGGAGTCCACTGCCTTACACTGCTCAACCTCAGCTGATGGGTCTGTCTGCTCTTCGGCAACGTCATCCCCAGATAATTGCAGGTCGAAGAAGATCTCGAAACCTGGCATACGCTTCTTCTCCGCGTTCAGCCACGGCTTTAAGAAGCCACAAAACGGAAAGTCCTCCCCCTCCCGGACGAAACGTCCGTTTAGGGTACCCTGAATGGGCACTACAACAAATTTGGGATTTAAAGACGAAACAAATTTGTCCCAAAATGTATATATTTCGTCACCCAAACTAATTACGACGAAAATTTTTCGTCACCCGTTTTGTCGCCAAAGCCTTGTCGCTAAAGGGTCTTAGAGACGAAAAAACAATTTCGTCATTGAAAATGATAAATTTGTGACGAATTTTTTTGTCTCCAATACGCTCTGTTGGGAACATACTTGTAAGTAATTAGCGACAAAATATTTTGTCATTAAAGGAAGAAATTAGAGACAAGTATTTCGTCATAAATATAAGAAATAGAGACGAAATAATTTTGTCACGCTTAATATAAACGAAGACGAAATTTTTTTGTCAAAGAAGCAACCAATAGAGATAAAAATAAATTCATCATTAAAATGATAAATTTGTGACGAATTTTTTTGTCTCTAATACACTCTGTTGGAAACATACTTGGAAGTAATTAGCGACAAAATATTTTGTCATTAAAGAAAGAAATTAGAGACAAAAGCATTTTGTCATAAATATAAGAAATAGAGACGAAATAATTTTGTCACGTTTAATATAAACGAAGACAAAAAAATTGTGTCAAAGAAGCTACCAATAGAGACAAAAACAAATTCATCATTAAAAATGATAAATTTGTGACGAATTTTTTTGTCTCAAATACACTCTGTTGGAAACATACTTGTAAGTAATTAGCGACAAAATATTTTGTCATTAAAGGAGAAATTAGAGACAAAATTATTTTGTCATAAATATAAGAAATGGAAACAAAATAATTTTGTCACGTTTAATATAAACGAAAACGAAATTTTTTTGTCAAAGAAGTACCAATAGAGACAAAAACAAATTCATCATTAAAAATGATAAAATAATGTCAAAAAAAATTCATCACACATTGAGGGTAATAGTGACAAAATGTGACTATTTTTTGTCATGACAAATGCATTTAGTGACGAAATAAAGAATTCATGACAAAATTAATCATCCACCTAAGCCAAATAAGAGACAAAAGAACCTTCTTTAGGGATGAAAAATTTTGTTAATAATTTCATAATATTTTTTCCCATATTATATACCTATTTTTATCAAAATCTAAATTTTAGTTCAATAAATATAACCCTGTTCATGTTGAAACCTGTTGAATATAACAATTCCATCACAACTTAACCTAACCTGTTATCAACACATTTACGAATTAATAAAATGAAAATATCCATTCATCATCACAAATAATTTCATCCTAATACAATAAAATAGTGAAATATCCACAAAATATCCAAAAGTTATAACTTGTACAATTCTACCAAAAATCCAACAATAACTAGTGCAACTCCACAAAGTACGTGTATCCTTATCAAACAAAAATGAACATTCAAGCAAATTACATCATTGTTGCACGTAAAAAATGTCACCCCAATCCAATCTGCAAAAAAATAAATTAAAAGCTTTAGTAATTAATTAATTATACAAAAGATTAAAAACATTAGTAACTCATCAATTTACAATTAGATCAATTATACAATTTACCCCTCTAATAGACTTTTTTTTCGAGATTATGAGAACAAAAAATTAATTTTAAGGCTAATTCACAAATGGTGCATCCCATTAATGTGCCGTAAGTTCATATAACTTATATTAGTCCATTTAATTCTTAAAGTGCAAGGATACGTACCCGTTTTTCTACTCTAACAGGGATTGACCTAGAACCACACCTGTGTTTTGTATACATCCTTTCTCTGTTCGCGATGTTACCCTTTGATTGCTTCTATAAGAAATAATGACCAATATAATAATGAAATGTATCATTAGTAAGACAAATATGTTGGCTTTTGATTGTTCCTGTAAAAAAGAATGAACCAATATAACAATGAAATGTATCACTAGTAAAACAAATTTAATGCTTGATAATAAAGAATTGCATTGTTCATATCTATCCTTTTCCTATATATCATTTCAACTTAAAAGATGTTTCAAATTATTCACTAGTTTCATTCAATTCTTTGAAAAATAGATTAGAGGACTTGTTGAGATTTCATCATAAGATGGTTTTTCTGAGTGAAAAAAGAAAAACGAGTAATTTACACCGTTCACAAATAGGGGGCATATAAGCATGGGCAAGATAGATTGTGAAAAAATCCATTTACATTTCACAAGATATGGAACAATTACTGATACCAAACTCATATCCCTTTCTTTCTTCCACAACTATATCAAATCTAAAGTTCTGTCTTAATACCCTGTATTAGTTACTCAGCTAGTTGCTTACCATTATCATGAAACTTCAGACCAAACTCAAGAACAAACAGAAAATACAATCATAGAAACTGAAATCTTAGTTCTTTATTCTATGATGTGAAAGATGCATTTTAAGGAACCATAAATTAATCTCCTATTATGTGAGCCTTCCAATCCATGTTTAATAGTTTCCCTTTCTCATTTTGCCACTTATTTGGTTTTTATTATGTTTCACTTACATGCTTAGAGGATAAGGAAAAAAGAACACATATGGAATTTCACAGCAAATTGATTGTGTTCTTTCTAGTTTTTTTGGAATCTCTCCTATTCTAATCAAATTTTTTCTTCGCTGATATAATAAAAAAGATGAAAATGTTACTAGAAATTCTTAAGTGTTCCACTTTTTATCAATAAGATCTATCCACTTGGTAGGATCAACATCCTTCGGTGGGTGGTTTCTTGCATACTCCTCCCCGGGCTCTCGATGGTATCTCTAACAGCTGAATAACATAATAAAATATGAATATATGTACAAAGATATACATATCTATGTGTGTATGAATTGAAAGTAACAAGACAGAATATATTTCACAATGCATAAATGTATAGTACCTCATGCTCAATCATAGGATTCAGTGTCACTGCCATCTTCAGCCTCTGACGGTCGATAATCATATTCATTTTCCTCAATTGGTATTTGTTTTTCCTTAATTTCTCATGATTTTTGCTATTATGCGTCTTCAGGAACTGATGTCAAGAGGCTAAATGTATGAGCACAAAGGGGAAGCAATACATATTCTTTGTGTTACTAGTATTTGGGACCTGGATATATTACTGGAGTTATATTGTAAATATTTTCTGCATTGGATGGTTTCATTATAAACTGGTGACATTGTTGAACATTCACAGAATGCAGTGTATGTGGGTGGGTGAAATGCTCAACTTGGGAATGTGAGAATGTCTAGTAGAATTTGCATTTAAAACCAGTACGTTGTAATCCTGAGAAGTGATTTTAGAGAGGGCTTAGTTCATATGCTACAGACTACAGTGAAACTTATGGAATTGTGAATGAACCATAATGTCTCACCTTGCCATACGGCTTGAGTTAGACTAGTAAGACAGCTTTATGCTTCTATGGGCTTTTTAAAATAGTTTTCTTTTATCTATTCATGAATATAAACACATAGTTAAACTCTAATGTCTAATATGAAAGGATCATAGTTTACACTTCTCTTGAAACATAACTAATTAACTTTCTTTTTCAGAATGTTTTCTTTGTCATGATTGCCACTGGAAATTACTTGTGGTTGTGTAGATTGATTAAGGTTTACATGGGTGCTGAGGAAACAACCCCGGAAAATGCTTTCCAGGAAAGTGAATTGAAAAAAGGGTGGGCAAACATACCGTAAGCAATTTTTTGTGAAATTCATTCTCCTTGCGTAGTTTCTGAATGTGTGTGTAGCTGGACTTCATAAGCCTAATGCAAAACAAAACAAAACAAAACAGAAGTTTATTTTTCACTCTCTTCAAGCAATTTGTGTGTATTAGTGTTTCTGTTATAATTTATTAGTATTTCAGCTACTGAGAAATCACCTGTTTCTGTTGAAATGACTGAGCAGCTGCTGCTCTGTTTTTAATCTTTTGATGCTCATGTCTGGCAGTGGCTGCTGTTTCCGTCTCAAATTGCCCTCTGCACTTCCTCTTCTTCTTCTTCCTTAGAGCCTTGGGCTCAGCTCTAGCCCTTGTAGCTGTAGCACTCCCTCCCATCCATCGCCAAACATTCATTCCATTGCCATATTGAACTAAGAATCCATATTTCGTAAAAGATCTCACCGCTCCACCACTACCTTCATAACTAATCTCGTTTGCACATTTTACAAATGGACCCGCTACCTCACTTCCTCCACTGGTGCAACCACCACCACTGCTGCCATGACTCATGTAACTTATCACATTCATATTTTCAGTGAAATTGTGAGTACCTTCCATGAGAAATTGCCCTTCTTTCTGTGTCCCATCCTGGATTATCATATATTTGTCTTGATTAGCCCTTGCAAAGTTCCATTCACTCAAGTTCTGCGAATCCATAGGATCCATTTCACACGGATGCAGCATTGTCTTTTCGAATTCATCAAAATTCTCTTGAAGTGTAGCCAACTGGTGTTGGATGACCTGTGGAAGCGTAGAACTATCTTCATTGTGTGCGAAAATTGGATCACTGGAATCTGCCACATTCGGCAGTGTTCCATTTTTGAGTTCTTCGAAATCTTGTGGAATTGTATCAATCTGATCATCAATGAACTGTCGGAATTCTGAGTCAGTTTCATCATCTGGACAAAGTGGTTCCATGGTTTGAGCTTTAGAGGAATCCTGTTTTCAAGTGAGTTGAAGTCAGATGGAGACTAGACTAGTGTAGGAGATAATGCATGTACAAGCATATGGAACTTATCAAGAAACATATGGTAGAGACAGTCAATAAACTGTTTTTGGAAAACACTTGGAAAAACATTGAAAGTATTTCTAATCCAGTCATCTGTTTATAATGAACAAAGAAGAGAACATGTATAGGATAAATCAATAGAGTTTCAGAACCAAGTCAAAAGAAGAAGAAGAAGAAGAAGAAGAAGAAGAAGAAGAAGAAAAAAAACTAGATGAAAATTTTGGCAAAAAAATAAAAAATAAATAGAAGCTGCTGCCTGATTACAAATCAAACCTGGTACCCTACCTATGAGCCAAACCCTAGTATATAACCAGTTAAAATATTTTTAATCTCACATGACCTTATATTGGTGTGTTCCCTGCTCTAGACTAAATTGATTCCTTCTCGTGATCAACTAGCCCTAAGAAAACCTACAAATCAAATCAAATAATAAAAAAAAAAAAACCCCTTAAAATGAAGTGATGGTGTAAATTTATATCTAATGCGATGTGAACTACAACTAGAAGGAATCTAATTCATACATTTATTTTTGAATTACTTCATTATGCATTTTTTTACTTGCTGGCATAAGATCATCTATATCATTTCCTATATCATTATTTGTCTCATACTCTTTTGACAACTAGTTTTTGATGAAATGATAATATGTAATTGATATAAAATAAAAATAAAAAACAACAGAGAGTAAGGCAGATGAAAATTCTTCCTGATGCTCTATCAATTAATCCACTAAAGCCTTCTTTTCTTTTTGTTAGTAGTAAATACTAAATAGTAAAAATTGAACCCTAGACCCAATCCCTTCTCTACTGGTATATTTTAAGTTAAATGACAGCTTTGGCAGTTCACTGCTAACTAAGGTTGCAATTATTGAAAATTTCATTTGATCTTACAATGATAAAACCAAACTAAGAAAATAAAACATAGACAGAAAGTAGGGACAGAAAAAGTTGATAATGGGAAAACTTATGGTGAGAGAGTTCTATAAAGAGAATTTTGTAAACTATTAGATGAAGTTATATATCCTTTCACTCATTGACTTTCAATTTGAATTCAGAGTTGATATATCAATAACCTAATTTTGCCCCTAAACAGTCAGTCAAATTCACAAATTAACTTTCAATTTGAATTCAAAGTTGATATATCAATAACCTAATTTTGCCCCTAAACCCTCCAAATCATATCAATTAAAGTTCAATTAACCAATAAACCAGAACTCTGAATATCATTTCACATTCAGAACACAATCAAAACATCAAATTAAACTGCAAATTGATCAAATTATTCGAAATTTTATGAATCAACATCACATACACGACCACTCTATCAGGATTGAATTAAAGAAACAAAAAAGCAAATATATAACCCTAGAAATTGGGTGAAGATATATATATATATAGAGAGAGAGAGAGGAAGAGGCTAGAAATACCTGGTGTGCGCTGGAGGAGAGACAAATCAAAGTAGCTACTGTTCTCCGTCGCTGGTGGGGAGATGGGTGGTACCGTCGCCGGTGAGGAGGTGGGTGCTCGTGTGCGACAGTGTTGGACGGTGGCCGGTAGGAGGGTCGCTTGAGAGAAAGAGAGAGAGAAGAGGGATGATGAGAGACAGGACTGAGAAAGAGAGAGAGAGAGAGAGAGAGGAGGGATGATGAGAGAGTGAAATGGGAGAGGACTGGGAGAGTAGTAGAATAATTAATAACAATTAGACACTAATATTTTAGTGGCTAATTATATTTTTAATCCCTCCAAAATTTGAAATTTCCCTCCAAATATTTTAGGCTCTGTTTGGTTTAGATTTCAAAATATAATTTCACTACTTTTTAAGCTCTGTTTGGTTTAGATTTCAAAACATAGTTCCACCAATGATTTGAGTGTGGTATTTGGTTGTAATTTTCAAATCATAATTCTATACTCATTTCTCAAAACTCATTTCAAATTATAATCATTACTTTTCAAAACTCATAACCAAACAAACAACTCAAAACTCTTTTTAAAACTCAAAAACAACTTAATTTTTATTTTAAATATCTTATTTTATTTTATAGAAATATTTTTAATATTTTAATTCTCATAAAAATATTTTAATACTTTGATATTTTAATTGTAAATATTTTGATTTTGGAATATTTTTAATATTTTGATTTTCGAAATATTTTTAATATTTTATTTTTCGGAATATTTTTAATATTTTAATTTTCTAAATATTTTTAAAAAATATTCACTAAAAAAATATAAATTAAAAATTAATTAAATATGGTATTTTCATTTATAGTATTTTCATTTCCAAAATAAAAGTATTTGAATAAAAAAAGGTAAGAAATTTAAAATTAAAATATGTCATTTTCATTTAATCTGAAAATAATTCTAGATGAACAATAAATAATCACCTATAACCCTTTTTTTTTAAATAAAAAAGTTTAACAAACTAAAAAAATCAACGTTTCTTTCTAATTTATTTTAGCAAAACTAACTTTTTAACAATTTGAGCCAAAGGTATTCTTATTCTTTATTTTAATTTCTTTAATTGACAATTGAAATAATTTTTTTTTTTTTAACAAAATCCACCATGTTTGGTTTTTGTTAAAAAAAATATATATATTAAAATATACCTTTTAGAAAGGGATCATCGAATAAAGGGTTGTTTGGGAAGTGCCATACTAGCTCACTTTTTTTTTTTTTTTAATCTTTTTATCTTTTTTTGGTCACATTACGTCTCTACTTTTCTACACAGCATTTCATAAAAAGTAAAAAAAAATATACTTAATTATCTTTTTAGGTCACATTACATCTCTACTTTTCTATACATATTTTCGTAAAAAGTCAAAAAGTATGCTTATTCGGCACTTCCCAAACTACCACTAAGTTGATGTTAAAAAAAATTACTTTTTATAATGGCATACATAATTTAAATATGATTTTTTAGAAATTCTTTTTAATTTAAAATTAAAATAAAATAGTAAATAGAATAAAAAAGATTTCTTACAAAATAAAAGTATTTGAATAAAAAAAAGGTAAGAAGGAAATTTAATATGGTATTTCTATTTAATCTGAAAATAATTTTAGATGAATGATAAATTATCACCTATAACCCTCTCTCTTTTTTTTTTTTTAAATAAAAAAGTTTAACGAACTATCACTTTTAATAAAAAAGAAAAATTAAGGTTTCCTTCTAATTTATTTTAACAAAAGTAACTTTTTAACAATTTGAGCCAAATATACCTTTATTCTTTATTTTAATTTCTTTAATTGACAATTGAGATAAATAAAAAAAAAAGAATCTAATAAAATCCACCATGTTTGGTAAATACTAAAAATTTATGTTTTGTTCTTTTTTTTTTAAAAAAAAATTATATTAAAAAATATTATTGTTCAAGTCCTTATAATTAGTTCCCCTCAAATTTGAATTTTGAAATGGATTAGTGTACTTTCTATTTTTTATTTTATATATTTGATAAACTTTCCATTTGAAAGTCATAAATTAAGAGATATTAATTAATTAATTAATTAATATTAGGGTAAACTACCAATAGGTCCTACTTTGGAAACTTATTACCCATTAAGTCCTATTGATAAATTTATTAAGTGATAAAGATAAATTTATCAGTCTTTTATTTTTATGAATAAATTTATAGTGATAAATTTATCAGTCTCTTTGTTTTTATGAATAAATTTTTAGTGATAAATTTATCACTCTCTTATTTTTATAGTGTTAAATTTATTAGTTAGGACCTGTAGGTAAATAAGTCTAGTTAATAGGACTAATTGGTAAGTACCCCTTAATATTATTATTTATTTATTTTGCTTGAATGAAAGCTATAGAGGATTTTTTTAATTATTTAAAATCAAAAAATTAGAAATTTTAGTTTGAAATATTGAAACTCCCACAAGACTTGTGGTTATAAACCCCATTTTACTGATATATATATATATATATATAGATTTAATAAGAATTTATATTTGTTTTAGATATTTTTTAATATACATATTATTTTTTAAATTTTTTTTATAAAAATAATTTAACAATCCCATCAATAACCATAACGTATAAGAGAAGTTGAAAAGGGTGTAGGAGTAGGTATGAGAGAAGTCAAAAAAACTTATGGATTGGGAGAAGTCAATAAATGCTGAGGTTTTTTTTTTTTTTTTTAAATCAAACATTTAGAAATTTAAGATTTGTTGATAAAAATAATTTAACAATCCCATTAATAACCATAGTGTATGGGAGAAGTTGAAAAGGGTGTAATTTTGCTTGAATGAAAGCTATAGAGGATTTTTTTTAATTATTTAAAATCAAAAAATTAGAAATTTTAATTTGAGATATTAAAGCTCCCACAAGACTTGTGGCTACAAACCTCATTTTACTTATATAATACTAGTCTATCACCCGTGCTATGTACGGGATAATTATAGATATTTATATTTTTTTTAGATTTTTTTTTTAATATATAAATTATGTTTTTTAAGATTTTTTATAAAAATAATTTAACAATCTTATCACTAACCATAGTGCATGAGAGAAGTTGAAAAGGGTATTGCAGTAACTATACACAGATTGTATCTATAATTATTTGTATGAGGGGATTTTAAATACTGATAGGGGATTTTGACCAAATCAATAAATGCAAGCATGTGGAAAGACATGTGGATTGAAAAAAGTTAATAAATGCTGATCAAGGGATTTTGACCAAATTAATAAATGTTGATTTTTTTTTTTAAATAAAAAATTTAGAAAATTCAGATTGGGATATTGAAACTCCCACAAGCCTTGGGGTTAAAAATCTCATTTTGCTTAATATATAGTATATATATATATAGATTTAATAAGAATTTATATTTGTTTTAGATATTTTTTTTAATATACTAATTATTTTTTAAATTTTTTTATAAAAATAATTTAACAATCCCATCACTAGTTATAGTATATGCGAGAAGTTGAAAAGGGTGTAGAGTAGGTATGAGAAAAGTCAAAAAGTGAGTTGAGAGAAGTCAATAAATGCTGAGTTCTTTTTTTTTTTTTTTAAATAAAAAAAATTTAAAATTAAGATTGAGATATTAGAGCTCCCATAAGGTTTGTAAATTAAAAACCTCATTTTCCATATATAATATAAGAGCAATACTATGTATCATGAATTTTTTTTTATGAAAATGATCATGAAAGATTTATGACTCTTGGATTACACTTAAAATAAAGCACCACACACTAATCAAGGTAATCCAAGGGTCATAATTCTTTCATGATTATTTTCATGAAAGTTTTTTCATGATCCTTAGCTTTTCTCTATAATATATAGATAGATAGATAGATAGATATAAATATGGCACATAACGTTTATATGACACAAGGACCAAAGTATCGGGACAACTGCTGCAATTTGCCCTCATCTAAATTAAAGGGATTTAAAAAGTTTAAAAAAAAAAAAAAAAAAAATTATAATATTAAAAAACTAAAAAAATATAGATTAAAAATCAAAAATTAATTATTGAAAACTCCATACTAAACAAGGTAATGTTTTTTATTAATTTTGAAAATTTAAAAATTATTATTAATTTTTCCTCTGTTTTTTTTTTCTCACAAAAAAAAAATAGCTACATTAATTATCTTTTTTTTTTTTTTTTTTTGTGGAAAGGGGTTTTGACCTGCGATTTTTCTAAAATGTGTGTTCTAGATGGAAATGGTAGAATTGGTTCAGATAATGAGAAAAAGTGCTTATGCAAGGGGCACCTTCACTATGAGAAAGAATAGTCGGTTTTGCATAGGGTGCCTTCTTATATAATAGCTTTCAATATTGACATGCATGAAGGGCTTAAGTGTGAGACATATGAGAGGGGCTTTAGTGCGAAAATAAAAGAAATGGTTTACAGAGTGTCTTCCTGCTTCACGACTTCAATACTTGTGAGAGGGAGTAGGCTCAAGTGCGAGGAGAAATGAGGGTTTGTAGGAAGTGTCTTCTTGGGTCATGACTTGAGTGTCCGTGCACATGAAAATGAGTGATAAGGGTCAGAGTGTGTCTCTTGGGGTGACGGTTTCAGTGCTCCGAAACACAAAACCATAGCATTTTAATAAAGAGAAATAATTAGTGATAAAATATTTTTGTCTCCTTAAATACAAGAACAGAGAATTTATTATTGGTGACGAAATATTTTTGTCTTCCACAACATAACCTTATGAGACGAAAAATATATTCATCGCGCAATCAATCAGAATTTATTAGTGACGAAATATTTTCATCTCCCACAACTTATTCTTCAAAGATAAAAATATATTTGTCGCCCATTTAATAGAAAGATGAAACGGCATCGTTTGCATGATGGAGTGTTTATTGGTGATGAAATATTTTTGTCTTCCATAACTTATCATTCCCAGACAAAAATATATTTGTCGCCTAATAAATGGAAATATGCAACGACATTGTTTAATAGGTAGGGAATTTATTGGTGACAGATTACGTTCGTCGCAAAAAATATATATATTTTGTGACAAAAATGTTCGTCTCCAATGGGCTAAAATAATTCGCGTCAATGCAAATGAAATTGGAGCCTGAATTTTGCAGACGAAATTTTTTTTCGTCTCCTATACGTTTGAGAAAAATTAAAACAAACGACAAAATTAATATTTTGTCATCTTTGGGTTAAATTTTAAGACAAAAAAAATTTCGTCACCAAATTTTGTCACAATAATAGCCTAGATTTCTTGTATTTTGTTTCCTTGTTTAATTATTATTATTATTATTATTTTCTTTTTGTGGAGAGGGGTTTATTGTGAGAAAGAATAGTAGCTTTGCACAAAATGTCTTCTTGGATAATAATGTTTGCATACACAAATGGCTTAAATGTGAGAGAGAATAGAGGAACTTCAGTGCAAAATAGAAGAGATGGTTTATAGAGATTGTTTTCTCAAGTCACAGCTTCAATACTTGTAAGAGAGGAGACTCAAGTGTGCGAGAGAAATGAGGATTTCTAGAGGGTGTCTTTTCGGGTCACGACTTTAGTATTTGTGTGTGTGTGAAAGTAAGTGATTAAGGAAGAGTGTCTCTTAGTTTCTGACAGCATTTTAATAAAGAGAAATAATTAGTGACAAAATATTTTCGTTTCAAACTCATATGTTCGTTGCCTAATCAACAAAAATACAAAAACAACGTTGTGTGGGGATGGAGAATTTATTGGTGATGAAATATTTTCGTCTCCTTCAACTTAACGTTATGAGACGAAAATATATTCGTCGCACAATCAATCAAATGCAACACGACACATGGAAAATTTATTAGTGACGAAATATTTTCGTCTCCCAAAAACATATCCTTCCGAGACAAAAATATATTTGTCGCCTAATTAACAAAAAGATAAAACCAGCATGAAGGGTTTATTGGTGACGAAATATTTTCGTCTCCCATAACTTATCCTTCCCAGACAAAAAATATATTTGTCACCAAATAAATAAGAAAATGAAACGACATCGTCTAATAAGTTTGGAATTTATTGGTGACGAATTCCTTTTGTCGCAAAAAACTTTAAATTTTGTGACAAAAATGTTTGTCTCCAATGAGCTAAAATAATTGGCGCCTCTTTTTTGCTGACGAATTTATTTTTTCGTCTCCTATAGTTTTGAGAACAATTAAAAGAAACGACAAAAGTAATATTTGGTCAAGTTTGGGTTATGTTCTAAAACGAAAATAAATTTTATCACCAAATTTTAAAAATTAATTATTGAAAACTCCATACTAAACAAGGTAATGTTTTCTATTAATTTTGAAAATTACAAATTTTTTATTATTTGTTTCTCTGTATTTTTTCTCACAAAAAAAATAGTTACATCAATTATCTTTTTCTTTTTTTTTTTTTTGTGGAGAGAGGTTTTGACCTTCGATTTTTCTGAAATGAGTGTTCTAGACGGAAAGGATAGAGTTGGTTCCGACAATGAGAAAAAGTGCTTGCGTGCAAGAGGGGCCTTCACTGTGAGAAAGAATAGTGGGTTTGCATAGGGTACCTTCTTGGATAATAGCTTAATGCTAGCATGCACGAAGGGCTTAAGTGTGAGACAGAAGAGAGGGGCTTTAGCGCGAAATAGAAAAAATAGTTTACAGAGTGTCTTCTTGAGTCACGACTTCAATACTTGTGAGAGAGGAGTAGACTCAAGTGCGAGAGAGAAATGAGGGTTTGTAGAAAGTGTTTTCTTGGGTCACGACTTCAAGGTCTGTGTACATGAAAATGAGTGATAAGCGTCAGAGTGTATCTCTTGGGGTCACAGTTTCATGGCATTTTAATAAACAGAAATGATTAGTGATAAAATATTTTTGTATCCTTCAATACCAGAACAAAGAATTTATTATTGGTGATGAAATATTTTTGTCTTCCACGACTTAACCTTATGAGACGAAAAATATATTCGTCACGCAATCAATTAGAATTTATTAGTGACGAAATATTTTCGTCTCCCACAACTTATTCTTCTGAAACAAAAATATATTTGTCGCCTATTTAATAGAAAGATGAAATGACATTGTCTGCATGATGGAGTGTTTATTGGTGACGAAATATTTTCGTCTTCCATAACTTATCCTTCCCAGACAAAAATATATTTGTCGCCTAATAAATGGAAATATGCAACGACATCGTTTAATAGGTATGGAATTTATTGGCAATGAATTACGTTCGTCACCAAAAAAAAATTATATTTTGTGACAAAAATGTTCGTCTCCAATGAGCTAAAATAATTTGCGCCAATGCAAATGAAATTGGCGCCTCATTTTTGCACACGAAATTTTGTTTTCGTCTCCTATACTTTTGAGAAAAATTAAAACAAACGACAAAATTAATATTTCGTCATCTTTCCGTTAAATTTTAAGACAAAAAAAATTTTGTCACTAAATTTTGTCACAATAGCCTAGATTTCTTGTATTTTTTTATTGATTTTAAGCATTTGGTGACGAAATTTGGTTTTCCTCTCTAAAAATAATAAATTTGGAGGCGGAATTATTTCCTCTCTAAATTTTTTTACAATGGTGACGACAAATTTCGTCTCCAAAATGGCGCCAAATCTTCCACCAAATTTTCCAAGGGCGGGAAATTGTTTTGTGACGAAAAATAAAATTTAGAGACGAATAAAATTTTCGCCACCTATTGTTTTATTTGATTTTAAGCATTTGGTGACGAAATTTGGTTTTCGTCTCTAAAAATAATACAATTGGAGGCAAAATCTTATTTTCATCACTAAAACATGCATATTTGGAGACGAAATATTTTTTCGTCACGCATTTTCGTCACCATAGACCTTTTTTGTTGTAGTGGGGCCTGTGCATTAAGTCAAAAGGCTTCCCTGCCTTCTTCGCTTTGGCTCTCCCAGCCATTTCCTTCCCCTTTCGCATCCAATCCTCTTTGGTGGGCAGATAACCCAAGCCAAAGGTATGAGGGTTGTGTGGCACTTCGGCCAATGCTGCGACGCCCTTCCGGCCGCTCCTTCCTAATCCCATCCCAGGGATGTGTTGTAGCTTGTTCATGAGGTATACAGATTGAGCACTGACGTACACTCCTTCATTGACAGCCATGATATTCTGCACAACCCGAGCCTCAGCCAGAGTAAACCCTGATAAGAACACATCCTCCGTGCCGTGCTCGATTTCCAAGACTGGTGTAGACACTTCTGGTGGTGGATGGATTGACGAATTCCCGAAAACAATGGACACCCCCTTCCCTTGAGGGTACTTCAACATCTGATACAAAGTGGAAGAGACTGCCTTCACTTGGTGCAACCACGACCGCCCCAAGAGTAGATTAAAGGTTGCAGGAACGTCCAAGACATGGAATTCAATGTTGTGTTGTCCTGGACCAACCTGGGTCTGAATTTTGACAATCCCCATCACCTCCCTGCTGGTGTTATCATAGGCTCTGATCACTTGAGTAGTTGGCACGAAGTCCGCGGGCTTTAACCCGATTGCATATGCCGTCCTTGACGGGCACACATTAATGGCGGATCCCGTGTCGACAAGAACCACTGGCACCCACTTGTCTCTACATTCCACAAAGATGTAGAGGGGTTTGTTATGATTTGCGCCCTCAGGCGGCAATTCTTTGTCTGAAAAGGTTAACGTCGGGGAACCTCCTCCCAGAAAGGCCAGTCCAACCAGCTGCTCTGGTGTGGTATCTATAGAAAGTTTAGCCTTGTCCATAGCAGATAGGACAGCCTGTCTGTGCACTCGTGATGCCATAAGCAGTCCCCAGATGGAGATGTCTGCTTGTATCTTCTTCAACTGCTTCAACACAGCTTCTTCTTCGATCTGCTTCTCTTTCTGCTTTTCGGTTTCCTTGTCCTTCCTAGATGCTTCTGGTTGGTCTAGGTGCGGGGGTTTGAAGTACCACCCACTTCTTGTCATGTGATCAACTTCATCGAGATACCAGGTGTCATCAGGTTGATTGTTCCCCCAATCCTCGTCTGTATGGGCAAGACACAAATCATCATCTTCCCACCACATTCCGTTGGCGTTCAAAAGGCATCTGTCTGGCTCCGGCATGATTGTACTCGCAGCACTTTCAGCCCACATGCTCACGGCATCTTCTGTTCTTGTGACTGCAGCATTTTCAGTTCCCTCATGGGTTTTGGCTTTCCCGGTTCTCTCAGAACCCTGTTGTTCCACCTGCGTCAGCGCAGTCTGTTGTTTAGCTTACCCTGTATTCACAATGCTTCTATCCTGAGCGAAATTCTTTGTACCGGCGCTCTCCGGCAATGTACTCTGACTTCCGGCCCTTCTGGCCACAACTGATACCCTCGCCCCTGCCGGGCCTGTTCTGGTTGGAACTCTACAACATCCGGTTGATCATCCAGCCATCCGGTAGCCTCTACCGATTCCGATTCCTCATACTCAAACTAGTTGACTGCCGCATCTCCTGATTCTTGGTCATTGAAGAACTGGAGGTTGGCAAAGTCCTCTTCTACAGCCGTTAAATCACCCGTTCCCTGCTCAAATCTATCCCCTTGGATCACACACAGTTCTACTCTCTCTGGCAATTCTACACTTGGCTCAAACTGGCCTGCTGACAAATGTAATTGCTCGGATCGTAGGCTTCCCCAGCAAAATTCCCAGACTGCTCGAACCCTGACTTAACAGTTCCATCCTCCTCTGCAACCTCCCCTGTACTCTCTTCAACAGCCACCACCATTAGCTTAGGTTGGGTTGTGGAGATGTCCATCATGCACAAAAGTTCAGTGCAATCGGGAAGGAGCACCTCCGGCTTAGGTAGATGAGAAGGAGTGATATAGATGCTAGGATCGTAAGACACGACCCCAGTTTGGATAAAGTTAATTCTTTTGGGAAGTGGAGCTTGGTTGTGTGCAGGGAGTGGATTGGTTGTGACATTGGGTCTTTCTGGTGGAAAAATCACCTGTTTGTCAACGAGATCTTGAATCTCGTGACGCAACCTGAAACATTGGTCGGTGTCATGACCGTGTTGCTGGTGATATGCACAGTATTTGGCTGGGTTGTAAGTGGGGGGTAGCGAATTTGGTAACGGCCTCGGCTCCAGGGGTTTTAGATGCCCTTTTATGATTAAGACCCCTAGAGCCTTGGACAAGGGCATGTACAATGGGGTGAAGGTTCTTTGGCCTCTGGGTTGGTATTTAGTGGTCTGTGTATTGTTTCCGGATGCACCGGAGAAGGGTGTGGCTGCCATGGGCCTTGGAGGGGGAGGGGGAATGGTGGCGACCATGTTCACCTCCGAAGTTCTTGCAGTTGCAACACCACTCGGGCCTGCATTGTTGTTACGGTTAAAGGTTCTCCGGGGTTGCTCCCTGTCTTGGTCAATCAGACCCTGTTTCATCGCATCTTCGATTTGTACCCCCATCTCGTGCAGATCCGAAAAGGTGGGGAAGGGGAGTACAATCATCTTTTGCATCAGTTTTGGCTGGAGATTGCGCACAATCATCCTGATCTGGTCTTTATCGGTGGGCCTTAAAGTCATCATCGAGGCCTTCGCCCTCCATCGGGTCACAAAATCCGAGAAACTCTCTTTGGGCTCCTGCCTTGTTGTTTCGAGATCTCGAGTCGTAATCTCGATCTGGGTGTTGTAAGAGTATTGCGCAACAAAGGCCTCGGCCATTTCATCCCAACTTCTCTTGACATCATCTTCCACCTTCGCATACCAGATAGCGGCCACACGCAACAGGGTCCGGCCAAATAGCGAAAGCTTCTGGGGTCTGGTGAGGCCCATTGGTCGTAGTATATCTGAGAATAGCCGGAGGTGGACCATGGGATCACCAGATCCGTCGAAGCGATCGATTTGCGGCATCTTGAATCTATCCGGCAGCGTCACAGCCACATCGGTATATCCGTCCTCGATATCCGGGATAGCTTTTACCCCCTGGGATTTTTTGAATAGCTTCTCAAGCTTGCTCAATTTCAGCGCTGTAGGGTCTACTTCGAACTCGAAGGGAGAGTCCGGGTGGTTGGCGGGTGTATGTACTTTGGATGACTGAGGTGGAAGCGGGGGCGGAGCCGGCCCCATTGGGATATCTGTATCCTCGTGAACAGTATGGACATTTGGCAAAATGTTCTGGGGATTTGGCAGGACATTCTGGGTAGTTGGTGTCTGCTCGGGTATTGGGACCCCTGGTGTGGGAGGAGCTGGATGTGAGGCTGACGCTCCGGCTTGCTGCTGTAGCCGGGTAATCAGTTCCGCCTGTTGAGCCATAATTGTGGCATGCTGCTTAGAGAACTCCGCTTGGCGGACGGCGTCCTCCTGCATTTGCTTCATACTCTCTTGGAGTTGGCGCATCATTTCTTCTATTCCGGCCATATCCTACTGATCCTGCTGACTGACTGGTATGTGTATCTCTATGGCAGAAACTGAGACCTCAACCCGACTGTTCACTGCTAGGGTAGACCACTGCTCTGGTAACCTCTGCTCAGACACACTGCGCCTTCTCGGCCTTCTTCTGACAACCGGGGGTAGAGAATGGAACACTGGCTGTCCGTCAACCAGATCCTCAGATCGATTGAGCCGACGACCTCTTGTCCAAAGTGCTTGGGGAATATCTACTGGGTCGGAAGCAATTGCGCTAAAACTGTCCTAGCAAAAAGATAAATAAAGCAATAAGGAAATAAATAACCAGATAAACGAACAGCATAACAGCTTAAAATAAATACACAACACACAGCTGGGTATAACAACACACGGTCGATAAGCTGAATACACACTGTCCTCAAACATTGATCATTATCCCTGAATCACTGTCCCCCAAGACTGAATCTGATACCCGCAGATAACTAATTTTCAAACACTGACTGATGCCCACAGGCCTGATGCCTAAACTCATAAACTGATACATGCATTCCCTGTAGAGACGCACTCTAAAAGCACATAACAGATAAGTGAGAGCCAAAACACCCCTATGTTGGGGTAGGGTTTCCCTGTCCTATTTTGTCAGGAGCTAGGGTTTCACTACGCACGCAGCGGTTTCAAACAACCTATATCGGGTAAGCAACCTGTCCTAGTTTGGAATGGTCACTATGGATTCCGAATATGCACTAGGTCGAATGGTCAAAAGGGTGCCCCAGTAAAACCGGGGTTTGTGTTCCCATACTGGCAGAGCCGTAACCGGTAAGCCTTAAGGCACTCAGCCTCTGGCAAACCGCTCAGGAATAGTAGATGGCAAACACGGTGTCCTAGGCGCACCAATGCACATGCAATGCAAAGAAACACATAAGTGTAATCAAAACAAGATATCATGAGTTCGAGTCAAGCTCTCTAACTCCCCAGCAGAGTCGCCAGAAACTATAGACATCCCCGAACGCCCCGGGAGGATGAGTCCCGTTCTGTTCATTTGGGCTCACTACAGTTCGGACTCAAATGTCACGGTTCTTAATCTGAATCAAAGAGTCTAAATCCGGTAAATCGTTTTGAGAAAACAGATTTTTGAAAGAAGTGCCAAACATGGACTGCTTTTCCAAATACAGAGTCGCCACCTAAATATTTTATTTTTGGGAAATTTAGGAAACCCTGACTCGTTTGCCTAAGGCCACGTGTCCGTCATCACCAAAGTTGCCTCGGCTCGGGAACTTGGGTACGATTGGGGAAGGTCACTTCGTGAGCACCCCCGCTCGCCCAATCAAAGATCGGCCTCTACTAACCATGATATCTAGTTTTGAAAACATTATGCGTTCTTATTCCAGTTATTAGCCTAGATTTACTATGTGATGCACACAGCATACAAGTATAGACCGGGTCGCCTGAATTGGAACGAAACATTTCATGTTTATTTTTGAAAGATGGTTTGCTACTCGCAAGTAGGCTCAAAATACGGATTTTGCCACCCTCAGGTGGGCTTAGAAAAGATGGTTTTGCCATTATCTAGTGGGCTTAAAACTCACAGTCAATGCGTTGTTCCAATCCAAATAACCCAACCTTCACCCACAGGCATTCAGGCAGTTATATCACATAAGCAAATAGCCTCATGGTAAGCATGCTATCATGGCAGTCACTCACACGCATGCAAGGATGCTAAAGCATAAAAACTTATCGAGTACTCCAAGCCAAAACAAAAGCTATGTTAGAAATCCATGCATGATCCTAACTATACAGAGATGCCTAATGCAACACATGCAAAAATGCAACTATAGCAGGCTCGACTATTCTAAAGATGGCATGTAAAATGCTACAACTAACAAGTATTCAACTCGGAACTGAAATACAATGCAGTTAGTATGATGCGCCGAGCCCAGTGCATGCAAAACAGATGAATGAATGCAAACATGCTATCATACTGTATGCTAATTGAAACATGCCCTAATCTAACCATCATAAGCTGGTAAATAAAAGGGAGAAAGACGTGGGGTTGGAAGACATACATCACACGCACGCACACTTATTACAATTGTGCCCTCGCTCGGAGGGTCCAAATAAATAATACAGTCCCGAATAAATAATACAGTCCGAATAAGTACAAAACCCTAATTAATTAACAAATTAATCTAGGAAAGCAGTAAATTAGCATGCAAGCTAGGGACTGCCTCGACTCTGCTCCGGATGATGAATGATGCATGCTCGGGTTGCCTTGCACGGAAATCCATTGCGATGCCCCAATTAGCCTCTGTTTACAGTTAAGCCCGGAATATTGCGCGAAGTCCCAAGAGATTGCCGGTTTCTAATTTGCTGCAACAGAGAGCAGGAAAGGGGCATGGCAATATACTTTCACATATGTATGCTTGACTACTCTTCAGGGAGCGTAGTCCTCAATCCTCGTGCCACCAATCGCGCATCTCGATGCATGATGGCCGAGGAGTCGATTTGCATGACTCAATATGGAATGAATGCACGTGAAAACATAACAAGGCCTAAACTCCATCATGGATAATCCGGAGTGTCGGCGACCGGGAATTGAGACACGTTCCATCACTCGAAGTACGAAACGTCCCTCGTTTTCCGTGCTTGGGCTAACTCCTATCCCAAGCACAATGCAATATGCATGACATGCATAAATGCAATCCTAACATGCAACCTAGCATACGCGATGCTATGAAATGGCATACACAATGCACGATGTGACAAGGCATACACAATGCTCTAACATGCAACCTAGCATACGCAATGCTATGAAATGAAATGGCATACACAATGCATAATGGACTTACACCAACATGAGTGGACCTCAGCTACACTCACATCAGCGGCCATTAAATGAAAATGAGACAACCGAAATGCGTGCACACATGCACGAATGCAATGGACCGATCCTAAGACACAAATGTCACTCTACCAAAGCATGGCAAAGGATGCAATATGGCATACAAACATGCAATTTCCAGCACTGAAACATGATAAATGGTCCCAAAACATGTAAACATAGCACCCGATGCATGAGATGGTCCCGAAACACAAAACTAGGCATATGCATTGACCTATAGCTATACAAAGCATGCATTATTTGATCATGAAGCATAAAGACAGAATCAAGGCAGTCCCAAAATATGCACATTTCCAGTTTAAAGCATGGCCAAAAGATGTTAGCAAGATGGCCTAACATAGCATGCAAGTTTGACTAGCAAATATGGGTTACATGGCAAGTACATGAAGCAAGTGAGAACTCATCAAACCAGAAAAAATCAGTGAACAAAACATGTCAAAATATACCCAAATAAACATGGAAAGGTAGCCAACACATGCGCAAATGATGGGTTCCTTTAGAGGGCATACAAAGGGATTATTAAGCACATGCATCAAGGACACTTAGCATGGCAAAATAAACTCTAGAAATCAAATATGATAGTCCTAAAATTCATCAAATTTTCCTTGAAATCAGTCAACAAGGCATGCAAGATAGGGCCTCTTTGGAAGGCCAAAATGACCATCAAACAAGTCAATGTGAGAGGGGGTCGCCTCCCTCTGATTTGGAGGCTCAAAACAGCATCAAAGCCACTGGAAATCCACTGGATTCCAGTGGCTAGATGGCCAAACAAAGCATGTAACAAGAGCTTAGGTGTAAGGCTCAAAATAAGAGACAATCAAGCATACAAGGAGGCATATGACCTCAAACAAAAATGGGACCTTAAACAAACTTGAATATGGGATTAAAACAAGATATTTTTCATTTTATGACAACTCTCAAAAATGAACACAAGTAGGGCTAATCTATAATGCAAAAATGGCCCTAAAAGAGAGATTAGAGACAAGGGACAGTAGCTGGCCCAAAAATGTAAGCAAGTATGGCTTATAAATGGAGCAAGAAAAGACTAGAAAAGGGAGAAAGAAGACTCACCCTTGTAGAACCAAACTTCAGCAACTTTTGGACCAAATTTGTGAGCTCTCAACCTCTGGAAATCAGCTTCAAAGGGCTGGAATGGAGTGTAGAGGTGTGGTGCTATGGGTTGTAGGGTAAATGGTGTAGGAAGCTTAGGGTTTTTGAGGTTTGGAAGAGAGGTAGAGGGAGAGTTGTATGCAAGAGCCCTAAATAATTTTTGTAACCCTCTAAAATGCAGCTGGAGGTGCTGGTTTTATAGAGGGAGGAGTGGAGGAAAGGGGTGGAAAATCAAATTCAAATTTCCCCCCCCCCCCCCCCCAAAATGGCAAATCCCCAGACAGGGGTCTGGGTCAAAACAGAGGGTATAGCTGTAAGGAACCAAGAGAGAGGATCATGGCCGGCCAGGTTTAGAAGGTCCAAGTGGCTGGCCGGCCAGGGTCAAAAGGTTCAAGCTTAATTAGTGGCCGACCACCCCAAAAAGGTGGCCTCCCATGTGTGTACAACACAGCTATGTGGAGAAAAACCAGGAAATGTAACCCAGGAGAGAGAAAAACCAACTTTTTAGAGGGGTTCAAAAGGGTCAGGAAGAGTTAATGGCCTGCTAATCCATATTGGTGGCCTCCCAGGTGTGTACAACACAATGGTGTGGAGGAAAGTCAGAAAAAGTGGCCCGGGGATAGAAAAAGTCAGCTTTCTAGTGAAGAAAACGGGCGATGAAGAGCGACGAAGGAATAAAGCTGGTCTTCAGAACAATTGCTGGCCTCCCACCCTTCTACAACCTTCATACCAATGAAAATAAGGTCTCCGCCAAAAATGAACTGAAACCGACGTAAAACGAAGGTTCGGGGGCCAAAACGCGCGGTCCGGGGCCCCGAAAACAAGCTGTTAAGCACCAGAGGTGGCGTTCGACCATGAAGTTGGTCTCTCGAGTGACAGTGTCCCTCAAAAGGGAGGAAATAAGATGTATGCCAAAAACCAGAGCAAACGGAGGTGGTTAAGCGGTCCCGAACCAAGGCACACGGCCGACGGCTCCGAAAACCGGGAACCGGGCTCCAAACGGGAAAAATGGCCTACGACCACGAAGCGTAGCCTACGGCCACTGAGAGATGATCTACGAGACCTCTCCCTCCCTTCGAGAAGAGAAAACGAAGAAAACGGAGCCTGGTTCGCAAACCGAGGCAAGGCACAAAAGAGTCCGGAAGTCTGGAGGCAAGGCTCGTAGTCGTGACTTCGCAACCTCAGAATGAGCACAAAATGCAACATCATCAAGCACTCAGTTGGTGACGTCTGAGTCTTAAGAGCGGTCAAAAATGGGGTGTCTACATTATGTCTTTACTCTTGGTGGGGCGGCTGTATCTTGGAAATCTTCCAAACAGACTTGTATTGCTAGGTCTACTATGGAATCAGAATTCATAGCTTTAGACAAAGCAGGGGAAGAGGCAGAATGGCTTCGCCACTTCCTTGAAGATATTCCAATATGGCCAAAACCGGTGCCTGCTATATGCATACATTGTGATAGTCAATCAGCAATTGGTAGAGCACAGAGTCATATGTATAACGGTAAGTCACGACACATTCGTCGTCGACATAACACCGTAAAACAACTACTCTCTAATGGAATTATTTCCATAGAATATGTTAAGTCTAAAGACAACATAGCGGATCCACTAACCAAAGAGTTAGCAAGAGAGTTAGTTGAGAATTCATTGAGGGGAATGGGACTTAAGCCTGTTAAATAAGAGTTACCACAACGGCAACCCAACCTAGTTGACTGGAGATCCCAAGATCTAGGTTCAAAGGGACAACCGAGTTGTGAATGACTCAGAAGAATCACTGGGGAGTCTAACTCCTACCCATTTCTATGATGAAATAGTGATGTCTGCAGCGTTTTAAGTTAAGTAAAACTTTTAATGATTCTTATATCTAGGTTAACCTAGTGGAGTATAGCAGGATACTCTTCATAAGAATCACCTATGTGAGTGTAAACTGGGCCGGTTCTATAAGATTTGTGAAGGGCTACAAGTCTTTAGAGCACTCATGAAGACCAGGTTGTTCAGGGCCAAAATGAACACAATAGTGAGAACTAAACTGTGTCTGGGGATATACTGTGTGAGTTCTATTGTCTTGGTTTACACAAACGGCTGAACAGTTTAAGACATCATGTTCACTGGTTAGCTAGTAAATCCGATAGTGTCTCACAAGGGAAGGTTCAAAGCCAAAAGCTACCTATCCTTTGCAGAATATTACCAATTTCTGTACTCTCTGATTAGATCATTTTTGTTGCATTTTCTCTCCGTCAAATTCCATTCATGTGGGGGATTGTTGGAAAAATGGTTTAATATAGACATATTTTTTAGCTCAATTTGAGTGGGTCCCAAACGTCTTTTGGGGTGGGACCGAAGAGGTGAAGTGTTCCTTGCCGCGTGGCAAGTCACATGGTGAAGACGGAACGTCAAAACCATTTATGAGTGAATGGGAAGTTGATGTCGTTTTCGGATTTAACATTAATTTTTTAGATAAAAATTCTTTTGAATTTTTCAATAAAAATTATTGTGGGAATTTAATTTAATTCTAAATTCAAATTTTGGATTCCTAAGTGGTTTCCTAAAGTTTGTAATTGTGGGAATTTAATTTAATTCTAAATTCAAATTTTAGATTCCTAAGTGGTTTCCTAAAATTTGTACCTCTTACTTTATTTATTAAACTATTCAATTTGTTTAATATATATATATATATATTCAAGAGTGTTATATATATATATATATATTCAAAATAGTTTATTTAATAAAGTGATACTGATTTGAGTTCCAACAGGTTGAATAGTACCACTAACGGTTCACTTTTCAAAATGTTTTAAAAGTGCTCCATTACATACCAACGGACACTTTTCAAAACATTTGAATTTTAATGCATCTCTTCATTCCATTTTTGGCACCTGTTCGGATAGATGTATTTGTCTATAAATACAAATCATTTTCCAGTAGTCCAAGATGATCCCAAAAATCAGTCTGAAATATTATTTGCTGTCTAGTTTGTTATCTTTGGTGCTTTGGTGCATTAATCTTCATTTTTTAGGAATAAATTTCAGAGAGTTAGAACATAGGTTTGGTTCACCGAACAAATTGTTTGGAGTACTACTACAATTTGTGAAAATCATTGTATCCTGGGAGATAGACGCCGCTCAACCGTAAGTACCGTAGCGGGGCGAATCTGTCTTAAGGACAGAGTGTCACACACTCGACTTGGTTTTAATTTTTATTCGGTTCGATAAATAAATCTGGTATGTTATTTATTTATTTTGTTTGAATTTATTTCAAGTTATTTTATATACACAGAAGATTGTTCCAACACTTTGATGGATAAGGTGGACGAGGTGTTTCCACCAGAGACTATAAAAGAGCAAATCCAACATTTGATCCAAGTTTCTAAACCTTATATCATCCCCGCCACCGCCGCTATCGTTCTGCTTATCCTACTCTATTATGGCGGCAGATTGTTTATCACAATAATGAGATCTCTCTTTTCCTATTTCGGCTGCGGCACTGTCTCTGGTGGGAAGGTAACTAAGATGATGATAGCTCCCAGAACCAGGGGGGCTCTTGTGATAGTCAGGTCTGTCTTTGGAAGCAACCCCAGTGGTTACTTCCGTGGTCTCCGAGGAAAGTAGTAGTGATGAACATGAACATGAAATTCTCTTGGAATAATAAGCCTTTTATGTACATGTTTGAACTATGTATGTTTGCACTGTCAACTGTATTTCTTATTTTCCATGCTCACCAGCCATCCAACCATGTGGAATGTTTTGTATCAACTCTTTGCTCAACAGATGTTTGGGGCTTGAACGATTCAGATATTTTTGCAATACGTAATCAGAAAGAACTGTGTGTATGTGTGGCTTTATTTTCAATATATTCTGCTATAGGTTTGGATTACCTTTTTTTTTCCCCCTTGTCAAATCACCCAATCCAAACATTGATTCAAAAATTAAGATTCACCCACATGAAAGATTTTCACATAATTTACTTTAGGGATTGATTTTGCATTACAACTGAAGACACAAAATTCAAAAACCATGCATATTCTTGTCTTTAGACAAACAGGAAGGAACCATAGCTTCAAAAAGAAGAGTACAACAAAAGAAACTCAATCCCTGTCAAAACGCATAAGACCAAGTTGTTCATCTGTCACACTTTAAGACGATTGTTGCGGAAATAACCAGCTGGGTTTCTCTCAAAATCATCCCTGTAGGTGTAAGAGTCCCCTCCTGCTCCTTGTGCTTTCATCAGTTTCTTGCACTACAAAAAAACACACCTTTGGCGACTAAATTTTTAGTCGCCAAAGGTCGATTTTTAGTCGCCAAAAGTGGCTGTTTAACCTTCCCCGACTAATTTTTTTGGTCGCCAGTTTTGTCGCCAATAAACGGTCGCAGAAGGTTTTGGCGACTAATCTGTCTTTTTGTCGGCAAAAGGCAGGTTTTTAGCGACTAAAGGTTTGGTCGCCAATGCTCAATTCCATTTTCGGAAATTATACCTTTGGCGACTAAAATGTTAGTCGCCAATAGTTAACTTTTTTTTTATTATTTATACAATTGCCACTCTTTTGGCGACCAAAGTATTTCGTCGCCAAAAGCATTTGTCAAAAAAAAAAAAAATAACCCACAGTGCACTGTGCTGCCTCAGGAGCTCCCAAGGGTTTCGAACCTGCGACTTCAACCTTCCAAGCCTTAAACACAACACGCCACCCACTATGCCACTCAACCATCTCATGATTATATGTGCAATATATATTATTTATATAGTATAATTACCGCTATGAATACAAAATAATATTTTATAAATATAATTTTTTTAATTGAATTAATTTCTGTCAAAAAATAAATTATTTACTGAAAAAAAAATTTGGCCACTTTTGGCGACTAAAACAATTATTTAGTCGCTAATTGTATTATTTTGGGCTACTAATTATTTATTTGTCGCTAAAAAAAGAAGTTCCAATTAAAACTCAGCACTTTTGGCGACCAAACCTAATTTTAGTCGCCAAAAACGTCGCCTTTTGGCTACTAAACTGAATTTTAGTCGCCAATACTCAGTTTTTAGCTACTATTTTTTTTTTGGTAGCCAAAAAGCTTCACTTTCAGCGACCAATCTGTTTTTAGTCGCCAAAACACCTATATTCGGCGACTAAACTATTTTTTAGTCGCCAAAAGCTGTACTTTTGGCTACTAACTGTCTTTAGTCGCCAAAAACCGTCGCCTTTGGCTACTAAAATTGTTTTAGTCGCTAAAAACCCTGTATTCGGCGACTAAACTTACTTTTAGTCGCTAAAACACCTATATTTGGCGACTAAAGTCTTTTAGTCGCCAAAAGTGATCAAATTTGGCTACTAACTCACTTTTAGTCGCCCATTGGCCTACTTTCAGCGACGAATTTGTAATTTTTGGTCGCCAAAACTGCATTTTGTTGTAGTGTTGCTACCCTTTTGTTCTGAGCCAGAGATGATGATGATGATGAATGCTAGCATAGCTAGGCCCAACCCCGCAAGAGCCATCCCTGCAACAGCACCCGCTGTCTTCACCGCCTCTTCCCTCTCTCTTCTTCTTTTTATTGATGAGTACAAATTAAAACATAGCTTTAATAAAACAAAGCAAAGCAACAAGCCACAAAGCCGGACCAAGAAGCCCATTATGCCCAGTAGTAGGTGTTCACTCTGTCACTTTCTTTTATTGCTCTGCTATTTGTAATGGATTGGGAGAATGTAGAGAGTGGTTGGTTTCTAAAGGAAAATATTGAGAGGAATCAGAGAGTCAACGGTTAAGGATTTTTCCTTTTCAAAAGGGTATGATTCCCTCGACGGTGATGTGCGAGTCCGTGGCACTCACTTATTTTAATGATTTAAATTATTTATTTTGTCGAGTCTTTCGTATATATTACGTAATAATTGTAATATATTTAATTTATCACATTTGTCTTTATAAATATAGACGGCAAATGTATTTTTTTTAAATAGACCATTCATTTTTTAAAAAATAAATGCGATAATAGGTTATGATTATCGGATCTACTTAATTTTTGTATAGATAATATACACTAAGGGTCTAACAAAATGAACGATTCAGATTATCAAAACAAAGCTACCATGGGCCCGGACAGACTAGAGGGAAGCCCATCCGCTTTTAAAAACTATTTTTGAGTTTTTCATCCGTATTTTTTAATTTTTAGTGAATTTTTTTAATATTTTAATTAATTTTTTACTTTTTAGATTATTCAATATAGAGACACTTAAAAAGTATAAAATTTGTGAATTTTTTTTTAAATTCACTAAATAAAAAGAATATAAATATATTTTCGTTTTTTTTTTTTGTATTTATTGAAGTTTTTAAATTCTTCTACAAATATATATATATATATATATATATATATTTTTAGATTTCCAAGTTGCTTCAACTCTAAACATTGGGAAAAGGAAGAAGAAAAAGATGAGAGAAAAAGTAAAAGATGAAAAGTTGATTCACCTCTCCTTATTTCTCTACGTATGGGATGGCAATGGATAATCTATTCTGTGGATATCTATGGAGACCCAACCCAAATACATAAGTTTTTTCCTATTTTTCTTATCTATTGGGTAGGGTAAGTGATATTCTTTAAATATCTACAGGGGATGGGTTGGGGATGGATATCCACTAATTTCCCCATATGTTTTCTCTTTCTTTTATTTATTTGTTTATTTTTTCAGGTTCACAACCAATTCCTTTTTTTTTTTTTTAAGATCCACAACCAAAGCTAAATATACATCAAATCTTTTTTTTATTATTATTTTTAAGGTTCACAACCATTTTTTTTAATTTTTAAGATTCACAACCAAAACTAAATATACATTCAATTTTTTTTTTCTTTTAAGATTCACAACCAAAGCTAAATATACATTCAATCTTATTTTATTTTATTTGGCTCAACAATAAAATCAAATACACATTAATTAACATTATCACATTATTCTTGTCAAATTTTTATGCATATCTAGAATTTTTAAATTTATTTAAAAAAATTAAGGACACTGTCTAATGCAGGTTTCGTTTGCTTTTCTATGTTATTTTATTTTGTTATGTATTGTAATTTTCAGAATGGTTTGCTTGTTCTGAAATTTTAATTACCGAGTATGAATCTATTTGTTTTATGTTATCACACAATTTATACAACATATATCTATATATATATATGAATGTATTTGAAAATAAGGAAATTGTAGAGAATCGAAACAAGCATAAGTCGTGATTGGTTAGAAAGCATGGGTATAAAGATTTATTTGCTAGAAAAACAAAAAGGGGATACAAAGTCTTACTAAATAATTTTTTTTTTTAAAATAAAATAATTTTTCTTAGTTATGAACAGATTTAACTGAAATCAACTTGTTTCCCAATGTTATGTTTCATTTATTTAGATAGAAAATATTTTTTAATGAAAAATATTTTTTATAAAAAAAATTAAAAATATATTTTTTTTATATTTGGTGGTGGTGGTGATGGAACGAAGGTGAAAGTAGAGATTGTGACATAGTGGTGGGGTGATGGCGGCAGTGATGATGGTAGTGGCTATGGTGATGGTAGTGTGATAGTGAAGGTGAGAATAGTGGTGATGGTGTTATGAAATTAGTAAAAATTTAATTGAAAAATATTTTTTGTTTTTTAAAAGTAACAAACAACAAAATTCGTGGGGGACTAAAGGAAGAAGATGGAGGATGGATTGGGTGTGGTAATGCGTAGATATCTTAAAATAAGTGGTTCAAATTTGTTAAAAGGTATAATTAGATTTTTGATAAATTAAAATGAATGGTTCAAATTTGCTAAGAGAAAGATGGTTTAATGTCTAAAATGTCCGTGGCTAGGAGATCAACAAACAATTCCTTGTTTATTTCTTCAAACAGGTTCTTTCACATTTTATTTCTTCAAACAGGCTCTTATAACATTGTAAACAGGTTCTTATAACATGTAGGGGAGAGAGTGAGAGTGAGAGAGAGAGAGAGATGGTTGTAATTTTTTTTTTAATCTTCCACGTTCTTCCACATTTTTTTTTTCAATTACTAAAACTTATTTGATTGTTTCAAAATTATATATGTGATTATTATAAAACAAACTTTTAATTAATTAATTAATGTGTATTTGATTTTGTTGTTGAATCAAATAAAATAAAATAAGATTGAATGTATATTTAGCTTTTGTTGTGAATCTTAAAAAAAATAAAAAAAATAAAAAAAAATAAGTTGTTAATATTAAATATATTAAAAAATAAAGAAAAAAGATTGAAGGTATATTTAGCTAAAACCTTAAAATAAAAATAAAAATAAAAAATAAAAGAGAAAGAAAAGAAAAGTTGTTAACATTAAATATATTAAAAAGAAAGAAAAAGATTGAAGGTATATTTAGCTTTTGTTGTGAACCTAAAAAAAAAAAAAAAAAAGGTTGTTAACATTAAATATATTAAAAAGAAAGAAAAAAGATTGAAGGTATATTTAGCTTTTTTTGTGAACCTTTAAAAAAAAAAAAAATTTGTTGTTAACATTAAATATAAAAAAATAAAAGTAAAATAAAATGGGGATTAAAGTGGGTTGGGGAAAATCCAAACCCATTAAGAAATGGGGAGGGTGGTACCCATGGGGAATGAGGAATGGGGATTGAGAAAAATTTATTATAGGGGAATGGGGATGGGAAATTAATATCCACCCCATTACCCCCATTGTCATCCCTATCTACATACCCATATATATATATATATATATATATATAATATTGACTCTCTATATTATATATATCGCTCATTAGTGGCAAAGTCAGAAAATTAAATTAGAGAGGACACTTATTAATTACAATATTAAAAAATTTTACAAAAATATTTCACATAAGTTTTTACTATTAATTTTGAGAAATATCAAAAAATAATGTCATTTGTAACTAGTGTATCATAAACAATACAAAAAAAAAATGAATATAAGTCTTTAAATAAATTATATAATGAAAAAAAATTATACAAAATTTGATTAAAAATTCAATATAATAGTAATACCACGTCATCATTGATATATGATATCATCAACTAATAGTACATAAACACATAGAGAGTGAACCTCATATGTCAAATGTAACTAATAATTCAATAAATTTCATATCTTTACAGTGAGATTACTTATACTTGCATGTCAATAATAATGACATCACCGTTACATTCAAAAAATTTCATAGATAATATGGTTTATAATAGTCTCCTCATTTTCAATTAAAACAATCATTATTGTTCTCATAATTTTTAAAATGTCATTGACATTTCACTTTAATAATATTTTTGTAATTTTTTTATTTAAAATATTTTTTTATGTTAACAAAATTTTTTTTAAAAAAATCCTAAAATCCAGAAGACATGTGACCCTGGGCCTTCACTCCCTCTGCCACTGCCGCTCATGTATGCTATATAAGTCAATAATATATATATATATATATATATAATTAAAAGAGAAAAGAGGTTGTTGTTGAGGTCCGTGAAGTTTATTACAGGTCTTGTTCCGATGATTTGAATTGTTTATTTTATCGATTTCTTTATATATATTATACACAAAAATATTAAGTCAATCCGATAATCATAACGTATTTAATTTATCGCATTTGTCTTTAAAAAAATAGACGGCAAGTATATTTTTTAAGATAGACACATTAATTTTTTTAATAACAAATGCAATAAATTAAATAATTTATGATTATCGAATTGATCTAATTTTTTGTGTGCATAATATATACGAAGGACCCGACAAAATGAATAATTTAGATCATCGAACAAGACTCGTGGTAAATCCCATGAGCCCGAACAGCAGCCTCCAATCCAGATTTGGACTGAAGGGAAGCCTTTCCCTAATGAAAAAATGGACAAGCGCATATCTAGTGGTTGTTTGGCATGCTATTTTAACACATTATCTTATTTATGTCACAATCATCTCATTTAAGTCATATCTGTTACCCAAAAAGCAACCTAAGAAAGGAGATGAATTAGGTTTCTACAAATTAAAATTAATAATACCCCAATAAAATTAACTACTAGTACAACAAATTATTAACAAGCACAATGATGAACTTAGCAGTAAATGATCAAACAAAATAACAATGAAGTATAACTAACATATAGGGTAAACCAAATGATTAACACATGAATATTAGATAACTATAGCAGTAGTAGGAAAGTAAAGAGATTAGGGAAGATGAGACAAACAGATTTATAGTGGTTCGGCTTCAACCAAGCCTACATCCACTCCTCAAGCTTCACTTGAGATTTTTCACTATCTTCTAACTTCACAGGGGTACTAGCAACCTCTTTACAAATGGAGTAATCCTCCACGGATTTTACACAGATTTCACAAGTCCATACCCTTATGTAGACACCCCATTTTTGACCGGCCTTGAGACTCAGACGTCACCGATTGAGCGCTCGGTGATGTTGCATATTGTGCTCGTTCCGAAGTCTCAGAGTCGCGGCCGTGAGCCCTGCCTCCGGACTGCCAAACCCTCTTCTGTACCTTGTCTCGGTTTGCGAACCAGACTCGATTTTCTTTGTTTTTCTTCTTGAAGGGAGGGAGAGGTCCCGTAGACCATCTCTCAGTGGCCGTGGGCTACATTTCGTGGCCATAGGCCATTTTGCCCATTTCGGAGCCCGGTTCCCGATTTTCGGAGCCGTCAGGCTGTGTGCCTCGGTTCGGGACCGTCTAACCATCTCCGATTTCTCCGGTTTTTGGTATACATCTTATTTACTCCCTTTTAAGGGACACTGAGCTCCGAGAGACCCACTTCGTGGCCGGATGCCACTTTCGGTGCTTAATAGCATATTTTCGGGACCCCGAACTGCGTGTGTTGGTCCCCGAGCATTCGTTTTGCATCGGTTTTCATTCATTTTTGGCAGGTACCTCTGTTTTATCACCAGGAAGGTCACTGAAGGGTGGGAGGCCAGCAATTGTCTCAGCAACTAGTTATGCTTCTCCGGCGCCCTCCGACGACCGTTTTTCTCACTTCCGAGCCAATGTTGACCACCCTAGGAGCATTTTCTTCAAGCCCAAACCACATATTTGTGTTGTACACACATGGGAGGACCCTAATATCACATGGCCGGCCATTAATTCCATTTTTCACTTTTGAACCCCTTCTAAAAGTGGCCTATTCTCTCTCCTGTTTTAGAGTTGCCAATTTTGAACCACAGGGTTGTGATGAGGAGACCTGGGAAGACACCTTTTTGTGGTGGCCGGCCAAAAATTCCTCTGGACCATTTTGCCCCTTGGCCGGCCGGCCATAGGGGGTGGCCGGCGGCCACCTGCAACAAAAATAGGTGGCCGGCCATGTTCCTTGGGATGTGTGCTTTACAGTTGTATAGCTGTCTTTCCCAAAAAATATCTGTATCCGGGGGAAGACTTGAGGAGGGAAACTTGGTGTCATTTTCCCTCCACTTTGGCCCTCCTTTCTTGCCTTTATAACCAGCCTCCAAGACTGGTTTTAGGGTTACAAAAATTTCCCTAAGGGCCTTGCATACATCTCCCTCCATTTCTCTCTCATTTTACTTCAAAAATCATCAAATCCTACCTTTTTCTTTATCACCACCTAGCACCACCACCACTACTCCATTCCAGCAGCAAGGAGAGGATTTCCAGCAGCTAAAAGGCAGCAAATTTGGTCCAAGAAGCAAGAAAAGGGTGGTCTTCAAGGGTAAGTTGTCATTCCCCTCTTTTATAGCTCATTCTTGCCTCATTTTTCTACCCTATTTTCTTACTGTTTTGAGCTCCGACCAAAACTAAAAGGGTCATTTTTTTGAGCTATATTCCATGTTTCATTAAGGTCTCAACCCTGTTTGAGCCCCCCATTTGGTTCTTGCTTCAATACCCTCCTAAATGCCATTATCTTGCATGATATTTCTAGCCTATGTGTGATCTGTTTTCGAGCATGATATAAACTGTGAGTGGGCTTATTTTGAGCCCCTATACAACATTGTAGAAGGGCTTAACCTTGTTGGGGGCCTCCATGTTGTACTTACCATTATACCCCTCTTTGGCCCCCATTTTTGCATGCTTTGTTGGCCTGTCTTGCTTCTGTTTTTAGGCCATGATCAGAACTTAAAATAGCCATATTTTGACCTTCTTGGAATATCTCATTAAGGTTCTTTGGCTGTTTGGTGAATGATTTGTATACCTCATGTTATAGCCTCTTGTTGGCCTATTTCTTGCATTGCATTCTGAGCATGTTTGTATACTTATTTGGGCTTGATCATATACTGTAAAAAGCCTTATTTTGGGACCCTCTTCAACATTTTTGAAGGTCCCCCACTTGTTTGAGATCCCCATATATCAGTTGCTTCTTTGCCCCTTTGTTGGCCAATTTCTTGCATAGCATTTTAAGTGTACTTGTATCTGTTTTTGAGGTTTGTCATCTACTGTAAATGTCCATATTTTTGGTCCCTCTTCAGTGTTGTAGAAGGATATTTTTCCATTTGGACATTGCATGTACCACTTGCTTCATTGCCTCCCTTGTGGAGCCATTTTCGTATGCCATTTTTTCTCTATTTTTGCTTGCTGTTTGGCCATGCTTTGCACTGTAAAAATGCTCATCTCGGGGCTGCCTTTCTTCTGTATTTTCATGTCATGTTCAAATTATGCATGTATTGTATAGCTGTAGGCCATTTTATGCATTGAAATCCATGTTTCGGGATCATTTCATACATCGGGTATTATTTCGCCTCATTTCGGGGCTGTTTTTCCCCTCATTTTGCCACTGATTTTTGCATGTTTGCATATCATATTCCATGTCCTTGCCATGTCTCATTAGAGTGGCATTTCGGTGCCCGAGGGTCCGTTCTCGGTTTGCGTGCCCGCGGCCACGCACTTCGAGGTATCTTGTTTTCATCTGATGGCCTCCTATGTGAGTGTGGCTGAGGCTCTCTCATGTTGGTGTAAGCCCATTATTGCATTGCGTATGTCATTTCATCCATAACATTGTGTATGCCCGGTTGTGTATTACCTCGTATAGCATGTATGCCATTTCATGACATTGTGTGTGTTAGGGTTGCATATTAGCTACATTTCATGCATATCAGCTACATTTCATGCATATCATGCATATTGCATTGTGTTTGGGATAGGGGTTAGCCCGGGCATGGGAAACGAGGTACGTTTCGTACTCCGAGTGACGGAACGTGTCTCAATTCCCAAGTCACCGACACTCCGGATTATCCATGATGGAGTTAGGTTTTGTTGTAGCTTTCATATGCATTCATCCTATATTGAGTTGTGCAAATCGGCTCCTCGGCCATCACGCATCGAGATGCGTGATTGGTGGCACGAGGATCGAGGGATGCATATATTTGTGAAATACATTGCTATGCCCCTTTCCTGCTCTCTGTTGCAGCAAAATGAAGAATCAGCAACTTTTCGGAGTCTGGCACGCATTTCGAGAAACATTGCAAACAGAGGCTAATTGGGGCACCGCCGTGGATTTCCGCGCAAGGCAGCCTAAACATACATCGTCCATCAGAAGCAAGGCAGTCCCTGGCTTGCATGCCAGTTTTACAGCTTTCTTAGTTAATTTGTTAATTAATTAGGAACTTGTACATTATTCGGACTGTATTATTTGGACTGTAATATTTTCTTATTCGGGACTGTATATTTATTCGGACCCTCTGCGCGAGGGCATAATTGTAATAAGTGTGGGTGAGTGTGATGTATGTCTTCCAACCCCACGTCTTTCTTCCCTTTTATTTACCCGCTTATGATGGTTAGATATAGGGCATATTTCAATTAGCATACAGTATGACAGCATGTTTGCATCATTCATCTGTTTTGCACGCACCGGGCTCGGCGCATCATACTAACCGCATTTGTATTTCAATTCCAAGTTGAATACTTGATAGCTGTTGCATCTCATATGCCATGTTTAGAATAGCCGAGCCTGTTATAGTTGCATTTTTGCATGTGTTGCATTAGGCATTCCTGTATATTTAGGATCATGCATTAATTTCTAATTAGCTTCTGTTTTGACTCGGAGTACACTGTGAGTGTTTATGCTTTAGCATCCTTGCATGTGTGTGAGTGACTGCCATGATAGCATGCTTACCATGAGGCTATTTGCTTATGTGATATAAACTGCCTTGAATGCCTGTGGGTGAAGGTTGGGTTATTTGGATTGAAACAAATGCATTGACTGTGAGTTTTAAGCCCACTAGATAGTGGCAGAATCATGTTTTCTAAGCCCACCTGAGGGTGGCAAAATCTGCATTTTAAGCCTACCTGCGAGTAGCAAACCATTTTTTTTAAAAACAAACAAACATGAAATGCTTTGTTCCAATTCAGGTGATCCAGTCTATACTTGTATGCTGTGCGCACCACATAGTAACCTAGGCTAATAACCGGAATAAGAATGCACAATATTTTCAAAATCAGATATCATGGTTAGTAGAGGCCGGTCTTTGACCGGGCGAGCGGGGGTGCTCACGAAGTGACCTTCCCCAATCGTACCCAAGTTCCCGAGCCGAGGCAACTTTGGTGATGACGGACACGTGGCTTTTGGCACCGAGTCAGGGTTTCCTAAATTTCCCATAAAAAAAAAAACATTTAGGTGGCGACTCTGTATCTGGCAAAGCAGTCTATGTTTGGCACTTCTTTCAAAAAAATCTATTTTCAAAACGATTTGCCGGATTTGGACTCTTTGGTTCAGATTACGAACCGTGACAACAAATCGAGTCCGAACTGTAGCGAGGTCCCCCGCGGGCTTGTTACACCTTACAAATCTTAGGTGATTCACAATTACTCTCAAGATTTCAAGAACACAGTGTTTGCAACACTTTTACAAGATGAAAATGGTATTTTTGCTTTCAAAGAAAGTTTACAATAAATATCTCTCAAATATAGATATATAAAATGAAATTTTGATTTTTCTGTAAATCTCACACAGGAAAGATGTACTTAAAGCTATAAGGCTCAATATATAATTTCTGAAAATAGATGTGAGTGATTATAGATCAAAAAATATTTTTAGGTTTTTTGTAACTTATTTACATTAGAGGCTTTGGTATATATAATGAAAATTATAGCCGTTTATAACCGTTTATAGCCGTTGTAGTCATTTGAATTTATAGCCGTTTGTAGCCGTTGTACTTCCATCATTACCAATTTGAATATCTTTCACTTCATCATTATAAATTTGAATATCTTCCACTTGAACCTTTTGAACTTTTTGGCCTTTTGAACCTTTATAGCCGTTTATAGCTGCTATACTTCCATCATTACTAATTTGAATATCTTCCGCTTGAACATTTTAGCCTGCTGCTGTGCTAAGCTATTTAAACCTTTGTTTTGAGCTGTTTGAACTCCTGATTTAATCAAAAATTAAATACATTCAACAACATTTAGGATAAAGGTTTAGGTGAGAAATAATGGAACAAAATAAATTTTGATTCTATTTTTCTCTTTCAAATAAATCATCAAAATAAATTTTGATTAAAATATAATTAAATAAATTATCAAAATAAATTTTGGATTCTATTTTTCTCTTTCAAATAAATTAAAATATAATTAAATAAATCATCAAAATAAATAAGTCTAATAATATAATTTCTCTACCACATCACTTCAAACTCAACCCATATATTTCACATTTTTTCGTAAAAAATAAAAATATATACTAATCTAATATTTCCCAAACAACTTCCTAGACATTATAAAAGACTAGGGTAGTTTTGGATCGGTAATTCTACATGCTTATAAATTTTACTTTGAATTTTACCTATAAACTTTAGGGGTACTTACCAATTAGTCCTGTTAACTAGATTTATTTACCTACAGGTCCTAACTAATAAATTTAACACTATAAAAATAAGAGAGTGATAAATTTATCACTAAAAATTTATTCATAAAACAAAGAGACTGATAAATTTATCACTAAAAAATTATTCATAAAAAAAAAAAGACTGATAAATTTATCTTTATCACTTAGTAAATTATATCAAATAGGACTTAATGGGTAATAAGTCTCCAAAATAGGACCTATTAGGTAATAAGTCTCCAAAATAAGACCTATTGATAGTTTACCCTAAACTTTAATATGTGGTTCAAATTTATTCTATATATGACCCTTCACTGCACTCATCTAACACATTTCCATTCTTGGCAAAATTCTTTATACGTTCACTGATTTAAAATTGGAAGACTTACGGGCATATCTTAATAGTTTAACTTAGGTCTCGTTTGGAAACAGGTTTTTTTAGTAATTTTTTTAACTTTTTGATTAAAATATGATGTAAAAATATTAGTATGTTTGTGATAATTTTTTGATTTTTTTACTAAAAGATGTGCAAAAAGTAAAGAGAAAATGAAATCTTTGATTTTTTGGTATAGATTGTTGGCTTTTTTAATTTTTTTAGTAATTTTTTGACTTTTAGGTTAAAAAGTGATATTGTTAAACGAGCCTCAATAAATCATGTAGAAAAATTAGCAACGTTTTCATCAAACGCTGATAAAAAAATTACAATCTTATTTGATTTGCTTTTCAAAATCTATATTCAAATTCGTTATTAAAAAAGTCACTAATAAGTAATTTTAAAAAATTATTACAAAAAAAATTACTAATAAAAATTAAATCTAATTATTAAGACTCGTTGATGATAGTGCCTATTTAATTGCCAGTCTTGTTAAAGTATCATTTACTTGTCAAAGCAATGCAGCACTACTAATTTTTTTTTTTTTTTTTGGGGACAGGAGGACCAATAATCCTCACACACTAGGCAATTTCTGACTAGGTGGAGGGTGTGGCCCTTTCAAATAGCGCACACACCCCAACTTTCCACCGACACCACTAATTGACGAGAGTGACTCCTAGGCCCATTTCTATGTAATTAGAGAAAAAAATATTGAGAATTTATAATGTTAATTTAATTTTGGTGTGAATTTGAATCTCACTCAAATTAAATTTGATTCATATATATATATATATATATATTAGTTTACATAGGCTTGTGCAAGGCACGGATTATTATTACAGTATGTTTAAGTTGTATATTTTGATAAATTTTTAAAAATTAAAATATTATTTTATAAAATTAAATAGAATAAATTATTAAATATATGATAGAATTATGTAGTATGATATGTTTTGATTTGTTATACACACAATAATATCTACTCCAATTTTATTATCATATTATTTATGTGAATTTATGAGTCTTTAATATTTTTTCCGAATTTATAAAAAAAAATTATGATGTGTAGCTTTGTTCGATAGATAAATATGAAACAAATATTAAGATAATTCTCTCATCTAAAAAAACTATTAAGATAAGTCACTGAATTAATAAAGAAGCAGAAGAACGTACTTATATATACAAATGCCTAATTTTATTAATACATAAATCATATTCGTCTAACAAATGATCAATTTTATTAATAAGTAAATCATTAAGTAAATTAACAATTTTTAATGATATAAAAAATATTTTTCAGTTAACCATTGTTAGGTTTTTATTCTTGGCAACTCCGTTTGACAAAACTCCTTTAAGATGTATTTATTTTCGCACTTTTATTTCAGTGAGGATATGAGTTTATTAAATGCAAATCCAAACCCGAATCGAGCCATGCAGAGAAGTTTGTGATGTTAATGCTTTCAAGACTGCCACTTCGCTGATTATTACGGGGTTCGAGCTGCCCGAAGCAAAATGCAAAATTACATTCAAAATTGCATGTCTGCCATTGGTCGCTCGAGTCAAGAAGAGCTCGCTCGAGCGAAGGTTTGCTCGCTCGATCCAAGGAGTTCTCGCTCGAGCCAAGGATTGCGTCCATACAACCTGAAATAGTGTATTCCTCACTCGAGCCAAGGATTCGGCGCTCGAGCCAAGGCACTAGTAGAAATCACGAAAAATACACTCCTCGCTCGAGCCAGCAAAGCTTCGCTCGAGCGAGCCTCAGAATCCGGATTTCTCAAGGAGTTTGTTTTCTTCCCAATCTAGGATTACTTTTGGTTCTCTATAAATACTTGGTTTTCTCCCAAAACTAAGGAATGGATTGAAGTCCTCCAGATCTTCTTTTTGGTTCTTAAGGTTTATATCTGGGGATATTTTGTTTGTTTTCTTTGATGTTTTTATTGAGTCTTCAACTCATGGTTTAAAGAGAGTACATCAAAGGTTTGTTTGGTATACACAAAAAAGAGAGTTGTTCTTCAGTTGTGGATTCTGAAGAATTCGAGCCGGAAGCTTCGGTAGATTCTGGAGTGGCTCATCAGAAAGACAATTCTGTGGTGAAGATGGGGTTGGAAGAGGCACATAGAGGTTGGTTCAATTAGGCATTGTGGATTTGCTAGATAATTGAGAGTATACCTGTGTAATTCCTTTAATTCTTCTTAGTGGATTGTCTTGTGGCAGTTGCCCGTGGTTTTTTTATCACAGTTGGAGGTGTCCAATTGTGGTTTTTCCACGTAAAAATCATTGTGTCTCTTTCTCTTGATTGTTTGATTGGGATTGTTTTTTACTGCTTTTTATTGATACATAATCACAAATCAACATCTAGGGTTTCTAGATTTTTCAACCATTTTGTTAATAAATAAATCATTAAGTCAGTTAATAATTTTTAATGATATGAGAAATATTTTTCAATAAATAATTTTGATAAATTATTATTGCAGAGAAGAATATTTATTTTGTTTTGCTTGAGTATCGTGTTAAATTAAAATTTATAACAAACGATAATTGTAATTTATAGTATTATAGGACCGATTCATATTTCAAACAAACTTTGTGGGTGTATTTGTAATTTGTTAAAAAAATACAAGATTTACGTTTCATAATTGATCAAGAATGTTTGCGTAATTACGAACAAAACCCGTTTCATGATTGACTAAGAATGTTCGCGTAATTACGAAAAACCCTATTACATAATTGATCAAGAATGTTTGCGTAATTACGAAAAAAACCTTTCACTCAACATATAGGCCACCATTAGTAAATTAATCAAAATGAAAGGACAAAATCGGAAAGGAAAGATAAACTTCAAGCAACTAAGCGATTCTCATATATATATATATATAATTTTTGATATTTTTATAATTTTTTTTTCTTCTTTTTTTTGACACTTAGCTTTGCGTATTTTTGTAGTTTGTTTTTTTTGTCTTTCAGGCATAGAATTGCGGATAATGAATTAGAGGTGGGGGAAGTCATTAGTAACTTGCTGACTAAAGAGGGTTTTGGACATTAAAAAAAGACTAGCACAGTTCTTGGACTAGCATTGGAGTCCTTTTAAAGTTAATTGATTAATCATTAACTATTCTTAGGGGCTGTTTAGAGTGTCCTAAATAAGTGTACTTTTTATCTTTTTAGACTAAAAAATTAAGGAAAAAAATAATAATCAATGTTAAACAAGATTTTTATGATAAAAAATGGTCGGCAAGAATAATGATGTCCACTATCAAACAAAATTATCACTACAACAAAATGGTTCTTTAATGACAAAATCACTTTGTCTCCAATAGTGAAATTTTTGTCACCAAATTGATCTGTGACGAAACACTACAAGAAAATACGCTTTTGGCGACTAAATTTTTAGTCGCCAAAAGTCTCTTTTTAGTCGCCAAATGTCGAATTTTGAGTTTTCCCGACGAAAAATTTTGGTCGCCGGTGTTGTCGCCTATATGTGGTCGCGCATACCTTTGGCGACTAAAAAACTGTTGGTCGCCAATAGATAGGGCTTCAGCGACTACAGATTTTGTCGCCATTGCTCAATTCTATTTTTAGAAATTATACCTTTGGCGACTAAACTGTTAGTCGCCAATAGTTAAATTTTTTTTTATTATTTATACCTTTGGCGACAAAACTGTTTAGTCGCTGAAAGCATTTTCTGAAAAAAAATAAAATTTCCCCTCTGCTGCTACCAAGTTTTGAACCCATGACCAACAACTTTCCAACATGCTCAACCTTTTACCCACAGTCTCCGCCCACTGCGCCACTATAACCTCACGCGAATAATAATGCAACATATATTACTTATAGACTATATTCGGCGGTATTAATACAAAACTTTATATATATAAATAATTATTTTTATTTAATGTATTTTATGTAAATAATAAAGTATTTATTAAAAAAAATATGAGAGCACTTTTGGCGACTAAATGTGAATTTTAGTCGCCAATTCTATGATTTTTGGCTACTAAATGCTGCTTTGTCGCTAAAAAACATTAATTTCCGCCCAAAAAACTACTTCCGTCGACTAAACTTATTTTTCATCGCCAAAAGCTCCACTTTTGCCGACTAAACTCGGTCTTAGTCGCCAAATTGTCCACTTTTAGCTACGAAAAAATTGTTTGTCGGTGAAACACCTATATTCGGCGACTAAAGTATTTTTTGGTCGCCAAAACCTATAGTTTTGGCTACTAAATGCTTTTAGTTGCCAAAAACTGTGCCTTTTAGCTACTAAAATTTTTGTAGTCGGTAAAAGCCCTATATTGGGCGACTAAACAGACTTTTAGTCGCTAAAAGCCCTATGTTCGGCGACCAAAGCAGTTTAGTCGGCAAAAGTCATCAGGTTTGGCGACTAAACCAATTTTAGTCGCCATTTGTACAACTTTCAGCGACGAAAATTGATTTTTTAGTCGCCAATGGTGTTTTTTGTTGTAGTGAAATAATTTCGTCACCACGTTTGTCGTCTGTTGGTCGTCGCTAAAATTTTGTCACCTATTATTGGTATTTGGTGACGAAACATTTCGTCGCTAAATGTTAAATATTTTGTCACCTATAATGTCCATTTCGTCACTAAAATTAAATAAAATTTTATTTATTTGTTTTGGCTGACGAAATATTTCGTCATTAAAAATAGTGATAAAATTTTTAGTGACGAAAATATTCGTCACCAAAAGATGCACAAAAAAAAAAACCTTTTAGTGACGAAATTTTTTGTTAAGAAATATTTCAATTTTAGTAACGAAATGAACATGTGTGACGAAATTATTTGTTGGAAATTGAAATTTTTAGCGACAATTTTTTTTCATTGTCAATAATAAATAAAATTTAAAAATTGTGTAGGAGGGGTTATTTGCAATTTATACATATTTGTTTTCAATAAACAATCCATGTTCATTTTAATAATCTATTCAATAAAATATCTAATACAAATCAATATAAAATTAAACTGTTAATTTTCATAAAACACCACAAGCAAAATACATGTCTCATAGTATCAAGAAATTAATATATAACATCCAAACTATAACATTTATTCAAGTAAAATAAAAAACTACGACAGCATAATCAAAATAACTTGTGCATTTTAATAACTTGTTCAATATAATATCCGTTACAGATATTACAAAAACCTGTTCATTTGCATAAAGCAACAACATCCATCACAATATAATCATAACCCACGACAACATAGTCAAAATATGTGTTTGGTAAACAAACAAAAAGTACAACTACACAGTGATGGATACGTGTGTGGTAATATCAACAAAAAAGCTCTTGCTATGTAGGTTACCAAATTCGTTCATCTCCAATCTGCCATTAAAAAAAAAAAAAAAAAAAAAAAAAAGGGTTAAGTTAACCATTTACTAAATATGTTAACATGCAATCTAAAAGAGAAAAAATGAAAATTTTGAAGTAAATTTCAAACCAAAATTTACCGTGCTTATTCCGTAAATTTTTACAACTTACATTAGTTCCTCCTAAGGTATTCATGATGTTTCCTAGGCCATTTAACAGCTATTTCAATATTTTACTCCCTAACGGCCTATTTTCAAGCCTAAATGTTTTCCAACCGAGAGTCCTATGATTGTTCTATAAGTTTTCAAAACTTATGTTGATCCCTTCCAAGGTGTTCATGATAATTTCTAGACCTTTCCGTAACTATTTAACGATTTTGCCCCTCAATGGCTTATAAGTGTTGGAAATTTACAAATTTCAAAGTAGTTTTTAAATTGGGAGTCTCGTGCTTGTTCTATAAGTTTTTACAATTTACATTGGTTCCTCTTGAGGTGTTCATGATGTTTCCCAAGCCTTGTTGTTCATATTTCACTATTTTATCTTTCAATGGCCTATTTTCCAGCTTAAGTGTTGAAAAAATACATAATTTAAAGTAGTTTTCAAACTAGGAGTCACGTGCTTGTTCCAATGGGGAGCCACGTGCTTGTTCCGTAAGTTTGCACAACTTATGTTGCTTCGTCTCAAGGTGTTTGTGATGTTTCCCGAGTCTTTACATGCATATTTCACTATTTTCTTAGGGTCTTTCATGCCTAAATGTCAAAAGTAATTTTTTATTCTACCCTAGTTGAAGAAAAAAATTTCTACTAAATTAACATATAAGTATAATATACTAACCAAGAAACTTGTCCATCAGAATCTGATGACTAAAAAATAAGTGGACAAAGCACATGAATGAATAATGTCAATCAACTAATTCCAAACAAGTTTCATACTGTATGTAACACAAACTTGACTATTTTTTTAATGAATTTTTTTTTAAATGTATAAATTAATTTAAAACAAGCACAAGTCATTAACTGATAAACGTTGAACTACTTTAGCATAAATTTAAAGAAATGATTTAGGAAAATCAAAAGTCTTTTAATAAATTCTAAGTTACATAATTTTGATAACGGTCCCAAATACATGTTTTTAACTAATGACATTTAGGCTATGTTTGGTTAGATGATTTGATGAGAGAAATGAAAAGAGAAGAGGAAATTCAATCCCACAATCCCACTTTTTGTTTGGCTATAATGGAAAACACAAGGAAAAAGCAAGTGAGAAAATGCAATCTCACTTTTTATCTTTTGAGTTCAAGTGAGCTCTTTTCTTTCTCCAATTCCCAACTCAACCAAAATAGCTTAGAATTTGAATCCTAATTCTTTCTCCTTTTCTTCCTAATTTCTCCTTCTCTTTTCATTTTTCTCATCAAATCCTCTAACCAAATACAATCTTAATATATAGGAGAAATAGAATTGCGAATGAAAAAGGTAGAAGCATGGTCGGGTTAACTCTCCACAAGGCGTAAGGCAAAATTTTAATAAGAGGCCTTTTGTATTTAAATATAATTTTAAATTATATTAATTTGTTTTATATGGTAATTAATTAAGTTAAATATATTTTTCTTGTGAATACTTGCCACTCAAAATTTGAGAGTTTATTTTACGATTTGTTAACGGTTAAAAAAAAGCTAAATATATATATATATATATATATCAAATGTCATAAGCTAACCCATAAGTAGAATTTGAAAAAAGAAAAACGAACATTAAACCTATAGAACCTATTCCAATTAGGTAGAGAAATTTTTTTGCCAAGTGGCCCTTCTTAAAATATAGATTGGATGCTTTTCAAAATATGTAGTTTCCCTTTTCAATGTGGACTGGACATTCTAAAAAAAAAAAAAATAGACAATAAAAAATGTAAAGAATTACCACTTGATACAAACACTTTTACACAAAAACCACCAAGACTTTTGCAAGCACTACAAAAATCACTAAGCAACACGGTTGAAACAAATGTATAGAATGCAAAGAACAAGAACAAAGTACATAAATTAACAATGAAGAAGTAAAGAGTTGAGGAATCAAAGTATATCAACTGCTTTCTAGGTTGTTTTGCGAAGCGTTTTTAACTATTTAAAATAAAAATATCTTCATTTTGAAACATGTTCAATGCAATGATTCCACCTCACAATTTAAGCGGTTAAGAGTTCATTCAACTCCTTACCTCTCACCTGAAGCATTTTCAAAAGATGAGGCAAATGCTCCGGTGGTTGAGTTGCAGCTACGTCTTTGATAAATGACACATGATCTGCATTTTCAAAAGCACAAAGCAAGGTTTTCATTAATAATTAGTACCAGGGTATTCACAAATGAAATCTCAGCAGTAGTTATAGAAGTTTATGTCTTCATTTTTTGAATGTAACAGAGTATATATACATCAGTTGTATCCTAACTAAACTAACCTAACCTAACAACTACTAACCACATTCTAATTAACAATGTAGTAAAACTGTAACAATTATCATTCCCAACTAACTTTTGGTCTTTTGGTTACACGGACTTCCTTATCCTCATTTGCATTTGATACTAAATAGTGTCAAATAAACCAGACTAGCAAAATCTCACTGACTATCAACATGCCACTTATTCAAAATAAAAGCCATCAAACATTTTTATAATAATTACAGTAGCACTATTCATGTTCCAGCCTCACCTACATACATAAAGCAAACTTTAAATAACACAATTCCAACTCCTAAAGCAATTAAGCCCGGCAATCAAAAACAAAAACTCCTATGGCATTTAAATAAGTATGTAGGCTTGTGCTGCAATTGAAATCATCGATGATAAATTCTCATTAATTGAAACTCAAATCTGTTGATTTGGCATAAATCCGATCAAAAAATACACATATGAACGCCTTTTTTTTCGCATCTTTATCCTACAAGAAATTGCAAATCTATAAATCTATGCTATATACAAGTGAAGAGTTGTACCAATAGATGAAGAGGAGTGGCATCGGAATGTAGCTCTGCAGCGGTGGCCGAAAAGTAGGGTCGGTAAAGCAGTGGCGTGTGGACATTCGGTAACCACTCCACCGCCCGCAATCATCAAAGTGTAGCTCTAGTAATAGGCTCTAAAATGGACACGTCTTCGTATTGGGCCCATCCGATATGAGGATATCATCGTCTCTGGCACATCTCTAGGAGTGAGCTGAGTCAGGAAGATGAGAGGAAGAGCTCTCACCAGCGGTAATATGATGAAATATGACTGTCATTACTACCATTCTTTAATCAACCGATAAAGAAATAAAAATTAAAAAAAAAAGAAAAAAAAGAAAGTAAAACCTCTGTCGTGAAAAAAAGCCACCTCCTAGTTTGAAAATAATTATGCGTAACGTTACCCTTTATTTTATTTTATTTTTTTTGATTAGCAAAAAGAGGATTTTATTGATGAAACACATACAAAGTATGATAAATTACATCAATAAAGAGGAGCTTGGAGCTAGTTGGAGCTCCAAACTCCTAGTTGGTGAGAGACCAACAAACAGAGCAAAAGCAAAGAAAAACCAGCAAGCAATCCACTACTGACCAGAGCATTACAACCAGCACCAAGACTATGCAAACAACAACCAGCATAAGACACCTATAAGTTGCAGCCACTGTTAAGCAATCTGTAAACAAGCCCGCGGGGGGGACCTCGCTACAGTTCGGACTTGATTTGTGTCACGGTTCGTAATCTGAACCAAAGAGTCCAAATCCGGCAAATCGTTTTGAGAAAACAGATTTTTAGAAAAGAAGTGCCAAACATGGACTACTTTGCCAGATACAGAGTCGCCACCTAAATATTTTATTTTTGGGAAATTTAGTAAACCCTGACTCATTTGCCTAAGGCCACGTATCCGTCATCACCAAAGTTGCCTCGGCTCGGGAACTTGGGTACGATTGGGGAAGGTCACTTCGTGAGCACCCCCGCTCCCCGATCAAAGATCGGCCTCTACTAACCATGATATCTAGTTTTGAAAACTTTGTGTGCTCTTATTCCGGTTATTAGCCTAGATTTACTATGTGATGCGCACAGCATACAAGTATAGACTGGGTCGCCTGAATTGGAACAAAACATTTCATGTTTGTTTGTTTGAAAATGGTTTGATGGTGCTACCCGCAGGTAGGCTAAGACGTGGATTTGCCACCCTCGGGTGGGCTTAGAAAACATGTTTTTGCCACTATCTAGTGGGCTTAAAACAAACAGTTGATGATTTGTTCCAATCTAAACAACCCAACCTTCACCCACAGGCATTCAGGCAAATATATCACATAAGCACATAGCCTCATGGTAAGCATGCTATTCATGGCAGTCACTCACACGCATGCAAGGATGCTAAAGCATAAAACTCACTGAATACTCCAAGCCAAAACAGAAACCGATTAGAAATCCATGCATGATCCTAAATATACAGAAATGCCTAATGCGACACATGCAAAAATGCAACTATAGCAGGCTCGGCTACTCTAAACATGGCGTATGGAATGCTACAGCTAACATGTATTCAATCTTAGAATTGAAATACAAATGCAATTAGTATGATGCGCCGAGCCCGGTGCATGCAAGACAGATGAATGAATGCAAACATGCTATCATACTGTATGCTAATTGAAACATGCCCTAATCTAACCATCATAAGCTGGTAAATAAAAGGGAAGAAAGACGTAGGGTTGGAAGACATACATCACACTCACGCACACTTATTACAATTATGCCCTCGCGCAGAGGGTCCGAATAAATAGTACAGTCCCAAATAAATAATACAGTCCCGATAAATAATACAGTCCAAATATGTACAAAATCCTAATTAATTAACAAATTAATCTAGGAAAGCGGTAAACTAGCATGCAAGCTAGGGACTGCCTCAACTCTGATCCGGATGATGACTGATGCATGCTCGGGTTGCCTTGCGCGGAAATCCACCGCGATGCCCCAATTAGCCTCTGTTTGTAATTGTTTCTTGGAAAGCAGGCCAAGCTCCGGAAGGCTGCTGATTCTTGATTTGCTGCAACAGAGAGCAGGAAAGGGGCATGGCAATGTATTTTCACATATGTATGCATACCTCGATCCTCGTGCCACCAATCACGCATCTCGATGCATGATGGCCGAGGAGTCGAATGGCACAACTCGATATAGAATGAATGCACATATAAACACAACAATACCTAGACTCCATCATGGGTAATCCGGAGTGTCGGCGACTGGGGAATTGAGACACGTTCCGTCACTCGGAGTACGAAACGTACCTCGTTTCCCGTGGTTGGGCTAACTCCTATCCCAAACACAATGCAATATGCATGACATGCATGAATGCAACTAAGATACAACGTAACATGCACAATGCTATGAAATGGCATACACGATGCACGAGGTAACATGGCATACACAATGCGCTAACATACAGCCTAGCATACACAATGCTATGGAATGAAATGGCATACACAATGCATAATGGGCTTACACCAACACAAGTGGACCTCGGCCACACTCACATAGGAGGCCATTAGATGAAAATGAGACACTCGAAATGCGTGCACACGTGCACGCAAATCGATGACCGACCCTAAGGCACCGAATGCCACTCTAACAAGACACATGGCAAGACATGGAATATGACATACTAGCATGCAAATTTCAGTAGCAAAAATTGATGCAAAACAGCCCCGAAACATGGCAAAAGTGCACCCGATGCATGAAATGAAACCCGAAATCCAAAATTAGGCACATGGAATGACTTATAGCTATACAAAGCATGCATTATTTGAACATGAAGCATGAAAACAGAAGCAAGGCAGTCCCAAAATATGCATATTTACAGTTTTAAGCAAGGCCAAACAGTGAGCACAAATGGGGCAAAATCAATATGCAAAAATGGCCCCGAAAGAGAGATAATGAATCAAGTGGAAGCTTCTGGCCACAAACAGAGAAGGGCCCTTCTACAATGTTGAAGAGGGGCCCAAAATATGGTATTTTACAGTTAATGACCTAATCCAAAACAGTGCACAAGCAAGCCTAAAATACTATGCAAGATAAGGCCAAAAAAAGGGCTTCAACACAAAGTATACAAATTATGCCTCAAACAGCAAAAGACCCTTAATAAAACATGAAGAGGGGGTCAAAATAAGGCTATTTACAGTTCATACCAGAGCCCAAAAACAGAATCAAAAGGGGCTAACAAATCATGCAAAAATAAGGCCAAAAGAGGGATACAAAGGCAAGTGGCAAATGGAAGCCTCAAACAGTGAGGAGCCCTTCAACAATGTTGAATAAGGGCTCAAAATAAACCACTTTACAGTTTATGACAGAGCTGAAAACAGTTTATACATAGGCCAAAAATGATATGCAAGAAAATGGCATACAAGGGAGGTAATGAAGCAAGTGCAAAAAGGAAGCCTCAAACAGTGAGAGGCCCTTAAACAAACATGAAATAGAGCTCAAAAAAATGCTATTTTCAGTTATGGTCGGAGCTCAAATATGCAAGAAAGTATGGCTAATGTATTGAGCAAGAATAGGACCAAAAAGAGGAGAGAAGGACTTACCCTTGAAGACTCAACTTTAGCAACCTCTTGGCACAAGAAATGGTGTTCCTCAGCTCTGGAAAACAGCTCCAAGTGGCTGAAATGGAGGTTGTAGAGGTGGTGCTATGTGGTGTAGTGTAAATGATGCAAGGACCCTAAAGTTTGGAGTCTTGGAAGAGAGGGAAATGAAGAGTGTATGCAAGAGAGCTCTAAAGCAATTTTCTAACCCTAAAACCAGACCTGGGGTGCTGGTTATATAGGCAAAAGGAGGGGGAAAAATGGGGGGGAAAACAATTCAAGTTTCCCCCCAAAATGGCAACCCCCTCCCGGATACAAAATCTGGGGAAAAGGAATACAGATTTGTAATGTACCAACCCTGAGGATCATGGCTAGCCAGTTTTCTTGGGCTTAGGTGGCCGGCCGGCCTTCCCCATGGCCGGCCGGCCAAGGGTCAAAAAGGTCAATGAAGATTAGTGGTCGGCCATGCCATATTAGTGGCCTCCCATGTGTGCACAACACAACTATGTGGTCAAAAACTGGAGAAAGTGAACCAGGAGAGAGAAAAGGCCATTTTTAGGAGGGGTTCAAAAGGGTCAAACACAATTACTAGCCGACCATATGATATTGGTGGCCTCCCAGGTGTGTACAACACAAATATGTGGTTTAGAGCTGGAAAAAGTGGCCTTAGGGTGGTCAACATTGGCTTTCAAGTGAGAAAAACGGGCGACGGAAGGCGATGAGGAAATATAACTAGTTGCCGGAACAATTAATGGCCTCCCACCCTTCTACGACCTTCCTAGTGATGAAAATAAGGTCCCTACCAAAAATGAACTCAAACCAATGCAAAATGAAGGTTCGGGGGCCGAAACGCGCAGCCTGGGGCCCCGAAAACTGACTGTTAGGCACCGGAAGTGGTGTTCGACCACGAAGTTGGTCTCTCGGACCACAGTGTCCCTCAAAAGGGAGTAAATAAGATGTATGCCAAAAACCGGAGCAAACGGAGGTGGTTAGGCGGTCCCGAACCGAGGCACTCGGCCTGACAGCTCCGAAAACCGGGAACCGGGCTCCGAAATGGGAAAAATGGCCTACGACCACGAAACGTAGCCTACGACCACTAAGAGATGATCTACGAGACCTCTCCCTCCCTTTGGGAAGAGAAACAGAGAAAACCGAGCCTGGTTTGCAGACAAAGGCAAATCACAGAAAAGCCCGGAAGTTCGGAGGCAAGGCTCACGGCCGAGACTCTGAAACCTCTGGACGAGCACGATATGCAACATCACCAAGCGCTCAATCGGTGACGTCTGAGTCTTAAGGTCGGTCAAAAATGGGGTGTCTACAGTTGCCCCTCTTTGACAGAACTCGAAAGTCATAAGTGACGGGAGTGAATGTCAAAGCCCAGAGACGACCCATTTTTGACAAGGCCGAAGACTCAGACAAACAGGTGAGATAAACAGAGATGTGCCCGCAGGCGCGCCCACAGGCAGGGGGGGGCAAAATGCAACTGGCAATGCAAGACGCCGAAGGTGACTCAATGATCATGCAAATGCAGCAAGCTGTAATGAAGCACAAATGCAACAACTACATTTCATGCAGTTAAGAATGCGGAGAATTATTCAATTCTCGCCACGTCTCACACAGAGAAGATACAATACCTGCGCGGTTCGTCTGGTCGCACCAGCCTCAAATGAACCGTACATACAATATCGTGCCTCATGGTGCTGGAGATCTCTCGCTTCTTCTTGGTCGAACCACAGGTGTTACTTTTCTCCCTGACTATGGTTGCAGCTTTCCCTATTCTCCAACAGGGTGACAGACTAGGTTGATTCAGTATCCAGAATTGAGGCGCACACATATGCTATCTCAATCTATGGGGCTGCCATACAGATTTCAAGCCGAGGATATACCCCTGGGTATTTAAACCAGACTTTAGTCTCGGAAATCCCGAACCTTTGCGTTCTAGGCAAGAGCCATTCGAACTCTAGTTTCCACCGTCTCAGTTGGTCTCCTAGGAACTCATCGCAAACACAGGCAAGTGGCTATACCAGACCATTGGAAGTCATTCGGGCACGACAAACACCAAAGGAATTGCACCTTTAGAGGATTTAAGGTCTCCTAGACCAGGGAGTGCACAAGACAGTGCGGAGAAATGCAAGTAAAATGCAAGTACGATGTGCAAAATAGTGTGAATGATGATGCAGGATTTAAGGTCTCCTTAGACCGGAAGATTTAAGGTCTCCTAGACCAGGTGAGTGCACAAGACAGTGCGAGCTAAAGGTGCACAAAACAGTGCGAGTAGGATGAATGCACAAAACAGTGTGATACAGAAGGTGAGGTGCGCAAGATAGCGCGATAAAATGCATGCACAATGCAAGTAATGGTCACGGCGCAAGATAGCGCGATGCAATACACTAACAAGTGCAGGTGAGGTGCGCAAGATAACGTGAATGATACAATGCACAAAATAGTGCGATACGCTAAACAGCGCAATTGATTTGAAATGCACAAGATAGTGCAATGTGATATGCAAAGCACAAAATAGCACGATGAATGCAATGCACAAGACAGTGCGATAGAGGTGCGCAAAATAGCGCGAATGATAAACTGCATAAAACAGTGCGATTGTGGTGCGCAAAATAGTGCGAGTGATAAACTGCACAGAACAGTGCGATGCGCAAAATAGCGCGAATGTAAACTGCACAAAATAGTGCGATTGAGGTGCGCAAAATAGCGCGAATGATAAACTGCACAAAACAGTGCGATTGTGGTGCGCAAAATAGCGCGAGTGATAAACTGCACAGAACAGTGCGATGCGCAAAATAGCGCGAATGTAAACTGCACAAAATAGTGCGATTGAGGTGCGCAAAATAGTGCGAATGATAAACTGCACAAAATAGTGCGATTGTGGTGCGCAAAATAGCGCGAGTGATAAACTGCACAGAACAGTGCGATGCGCAAAATAGCGCGAATGTAAACTGCACAAAATAGTGCAATTGAGGTGCGCAAAATAGCGCGAATGATTAGAAATGCACAAAACAGTACGATACACTAAACAGCGCGAGTGATTAGAAATGCACAAAACAGTGCGATACGCTAAACAACGCGAGTGATTTGAAATGCATAAGACAGTGCGATACGCTAAACAGCGCGAATGATTTGAAATGCACAAGACAGTGCGATAAAATGCATCTTCTATGCAAGTATGGGGGCATTTTCCATGCAAAAGATACGAGCATTTTCTATGCAAGTATGGAAGCACATTCTATGCAATATTGAAAGCAAGCATACTCTATGCATGAAACAAGCAAAGCATATTCTATGCGGAATCGAAAGCAAGCATATTCTATACATGAAACAAGCAAAGCATATTCTATGCGGAATTGAAAGCAAGCATATTCTATGCATGAATCATAATGATGCGCGGCACGCATGCAACAACAGTGTATATGAAAGTTCACATTCTATGCAATAAAGGAGCATCAAATATGTACTCTGGTGCCTCTGATTTGCCTCTTAGAGGACTTCGCAACTCACTCAACTCAAAAAGGGCACACCATGTTCATATTGGCGAGAGATAACATCTGCATGTGAAACCCTCGGGTGCTGCTTGGACTGCCATTCTGACTTGAAGCAGGCTTACACTTGGGGTCGAGATACACTCATACTCCAGAGAAATGGCGAGGCCTGAGAAGGTGCACCTGGAATGCAGTCTCGGATTTTGCTAAAGTTGAGACATGCTAAGATGCTCCAAATTTTCCCTCTTTTCTTTTGCTTTGCAGTCCGGAACCTAAATAGCTTCAGATAGGTCCTTGCTTTACTATTCTGACATGACCTGGGTTGAACCCTGCAGCTTTATGAAAGAACCAATTCTGTTTTGCACAAATGTGGAGAATGGCACAGCACTCTAAGCACAGGATGATTTTTCTTTTGAAAATGAGAAAAAGGATTCTCAACCGGTATTGAGCCTACAACTAACCACAGCCAAAACGTCTCAACACAGAAAAACAAAAGGTAAACGACCTAAACTCAACGAGACACACTCGGGACGACTCAAAGCAGGAATCGAGACAAACAAAACAAAAGACACGACACACAGACGTATACAGCCTGTTTCACCGGGTATTGTTTCCCACCCTTTCTTATTTGTGTCTCTCACATCGCTCGGCACTCAATCTCTTGTTTTTCTGAAAAAGCCCTTTCCTCACTTTTTCTCTCAGCGGACACCTCTCTATTCTTTAATCTCTCATTTTAAATCCCTCCCCTGGTGTTGGTGATGGATAAACAGAAAGTTGTGGGCTCTTGCCCCTAGCATTCCGCTAGATTCTTCTTCTTCTGCACGCAGCTAGTGAGTTTCTCCCACAGAGGGGCTGTGCTACAACTGGGTGTGTAGCAAATCTGCAGCTGACATCGGTTGATGATGCTCTGCTGGGGAGTTTGGACGTGATTAGATCTGTCCAAATGAGGGAGTGGAATATCTTGATCCATTCCAGTTCGTGCTTCGCACTTGGCTTGATACCTCGCTGCTCGGAGGGTGAGAAATTTCTGCCCTTTTGCTGTTAGCTTCAGTTGTGCCCTTTTCTGGCAGGTCGAGTGCCCTTTCTGGCAAGTGCGTTGATAAAGGGGAAAAGACAGGGAACCTGACTCAACTGTGTCCCTAGTTCATCATTTTGACCATTTTTTGTTTTTGCTTTCTACTAAAACAGTTTTGACCAAAATGAGAGTTAGATCAACATGCTTGTTCGGTTTGTGATTTAAAATCATGCAAGTTAGGCTATGAGCACTGAAAATTTTCCTTTTTTGGGTCCATGAAAAGGGTCCAGTTTTGGAAAAGATAGAATGATTTTTGAGAAAATAGTCAACCTCAGTAAAAATTCTCAAAAACTATTTTGCAAACGGCCATTGCTCAACGAGCATGAAACCTACTAAGATGCGCAACCTCGGATCCAAAGGAAAACTGCCCCGTGCTTGAAGAGAGCTGCATGGCAACGGAAAGTTGTCCCTTGTTTGAACGGCACCGCGGCGCATTGAATGGCAACGGAAAGTTGCCCCTTGTTTGAATGGCGCCGTGGCACACTGAATGGCAACGAAGAGTTGCCCCTTGTTTGAACGGCACCGCGGCGCATTGAATGGCAACGGAAAGTTGCCCCTTGTTTGAATGGCGCCGCGGCACACTGAATGGCAACGAAGAGTTGCCCCTTGTTTGAACGGCACCGCGGCGCATTGAATGGCAACGGAAAGTTGCCCCTTGTTTGAATGGCGCCGCGGCACACTGAATGGCAACGGAAAGTTGCCCCTTGTTTGGATAGCACCGCGGCGCATTGTAGTCAGTCCTCAGAGTGACGAACACAACCAAATCCTCAGATACAGAGAAGACAAAGATGACCAGAACCATTGCATGGACACAATCAAATTGAAGTGTTTTACGGCTGGACTTCAGAATGAAGTTGCCTACGTATCCCAAAGATGGGAATCAAGCCTTGCGTAGTTCGGGGTTAAGGTACACTCGGGTATTTAACCTCTCCTTTTTATGCTCTAACTTTTGCCAAGGCACCTGTTGCGGGTTTTCGACCTTGCGAGCTTCTGTTTTTCTTTTTTCAATTCTTTTCTTCTCTTTTTTTTTTCTTTTCTTTTTTTGCATCTTTTTTTCATTTTTTGATTTTCTTTTTGTCCTTTTCTTTGCATTTTCCCTTTTTTTTTGTTCTTTGTTCTTTTCTTTTTTTTTTTTTTTGCTCTTTTTCTTCTTTTCTTGCTCTAACTTTTGCCTAGGCCGCCCTTCCGGGTTTTCGGCCCAGCGAGCCTCTCAAGGGTAAAAGTGTAGTTTGGTCCATGTCAAATGGTTTTGAGATCTCGAATCCGTCTGAATCCAAGAGAAGAGAATAACTGTTGTTCAGATTTGCAGAAGGATCCATTTTCGGCTCTTCGAGTGCATCGGGCATTTGTGCCTCTAGTCGAGGGGATGCTTCTGTTCTAGCTTCACAAGCTTCTTCTGATGAGGTCTGATCTTCTTGATCTGACTTTGGTGCCTCTTGCTCGAGGGCTGCTTCCAATCTGGCCACACAGGCCTCTCTTGATGGTTGATCTTTGAACGTTCTGAATCCAAGTTCAAGGTGGGGTCGAGTCTTGAGGCTGAGAGCAATCCTAAGCTGCACAATCTCAAGAGCGATTCCACACATGTCTTCGCAGGACAACGCAAAATATTTTTTGAAAGTTTTTAAGAAAGCGACAAATCGCTCGCGCTGAAGACAGTGTAGAACCAATCTGGATCAAAGCTAGGGTTCTTCTCAGTACTCACACTAACAAGCATGATTTCATTCATTAAGGGCTTAGCACGCCTCTCTTTCTCTCCGTTTGATCAAAGTTTTGCAAATCCCGAGGAATTCCTCCCTCTTTGTTTTCACCGCAGTGTTCAAAAAGTTTTGAAAAACTCAGGTCATTACAATGACTTCAAGGCACAGAAAAGATAGAATTCTTAGTCAAATACTGCCATCTCATTCAGAACTTCCGGCATAACTGGCACAAGGCAGAAGCAAATGCGAGAGCGTGAAAATCACTGCTGTTCATTCAAATCTGTTGGCATTACTGGCTCCAAGGTAGAAACAGACTCAAAAGAAAACAAAAAGACAAACGCGAAACAAAATGGTGATGTCCGAGGTAACACCCCCCGGAATCACCCGACCTTCGTACAACAGGACTGACTCGATGTAACAAGACAGACTCGAAACAAAAGACTGACTCAAAACAGACTCAAAACAACAAGACTAACCCAATACCCAAGTCAGAATGTACAATAACCAGCATTCAAAATGCTCAAAATAGTGCGCGCCATACGCCATATCTGGAGTAAATCGAGTGCCATCCGCAGGTGGTTCATTCCCCGATCACATCACATTATCCCCCAAGTTCACCGATCCAGTGCCGATAGACTTTGCTGAGCTTGGCGGGAGGATGACCCCGTTGTCAAATAGATCCTGTACCTCATGGTGAAGACGGAAGCAGTCGTCGGTAGTATGGCTGGTTTGCTGATGGTACGTGCAGTACTGGGTAGCATCATGTGTAGCCGGAAGAGGGTTCGGGAGAGGCCGAGACTCAAGGGGTTTGAGATGGCCTTGTCCATCAAGGATTTGGAGAGCTTTGGACAAAGGCATATAGAGGGCATGGAAGACCCTCCGACCTCGGGGTTGGTACTTCAAGGTTTGTGGATTTTTGCTGGGCGCACCAGCGAAGGGATTGGCAGGTGCTGGCCTGGTTTGTTGATTTCTTCCGAGTGCAGGATTATAGCTGAAAGGAACGTTTCTGATACAACGACCCTTCTCCCGGCTTGCCCCTTGATTCAAACTGCCCCCAACTTGAGCGGCGAAAATGTCGTCCACAGTTTTTGCAACAACTGCGAGCACTTGCTCTTTGTTCAGTCCCTCGACTTTCAAAGCCTCAACAACCAATAGAAGATGTTCATGGGGATCCATGCCCGCCCCTACCTTGTTCTTTCCACTTGCCTCCCCTTTGCCAAGGGATTGGCCTTCCTCAAATGCAGCCCGTCCCAAGACTGGGGGGCCTTTTGACATGAAATTCCCAGTATGTGGTGTGGTCGATGATGGAGCCAATGTCCCAGAGGCCAGATCGGTCACAGTTCTTTGAAGATCTTCGATCATTCTCTTTAGCTCAGAAGTAGTGGGCTCACGAGTTTGAGATGATTGGGGTCTAGGTGCATCCATCATGCATAAGTCCATGCTTTCTGGGATAAACACCTCAGGCTTGGGTAGATGGGCCGGGGTGATGTATATGCTGGGGTCATAGGTGGATGGTAGTATATGGATGAGATGAGGTAGGCAAGAGATGTTGGTCGTTGGGGTCTGAGGGTGGAGCTATCGTCCGGTTGTCGATGAGATTTTGGACCTCATGACGAAGGCGGTAGCAACGGTCGGTGCCATGACCGCGCTGCTGATGGTACACACAGTACTTGGAGGGGTTATGTCTAGCTGGGAGTGGGTCAGGAAGAGGTTGAGGATCGAGGGGTTTGAGATGCCCTCTTTCCATCAGGACTTTTAGTGCGCTAGTCAGGCTCATATGGAGAGGGGTGAAAGTTCTGCCCTGAGCTCGGGCTGGGCTGGTTGTTTGTAGGCTTGGTTTGGCAAAAGGGTTGGTTATGGTGACTGTATTGATTTCAGTGGGTTCGGGAATAGTGCTACTTCTGGCATTGGTACTTCTTGAAATCACCCTCCTTGTCGGTTCCCTTGTTCTGGGAATGATCCCACTATTGAACGCATTCTCGACCTGAACCCCCAGTTCATGCAAACTTTTGAAAGTGAATAGTGGAGCGACTATCAATTTTTGTAACATATCATGCTCGAGGTTTCGCACCATCATCTGCACTTGATCCCTCTCAGAAGGGCGACGATCTGTCATCTGTACTGCCTTTGCTCTCCACCTTGTAACAAATTCCACGAAAGGCTCTGTTGGGTTCTGGCGGATTGTTTCAAGCTCTTGCATGGTCATTTCAACTTGGGCATTGTAGGAATATTGATCGACAAAGGCCTCAGCCAATTCTTCCTAGTCTTGCTTCACTCTGTCCTCCAACTTAGCGTACCAAGTGGCTGTTACACCCGACAGGGTTCTTCCATACAGAGAGAGTTTCTGTGGTTTAGTCAGACCCATCGGCTTCAGGACATCCAAGAAAAGTCGGATATGTACCATTGGATCCCAGACCCGTCGAAACGGTCAATATATGGCATTTTGAATCTGTCTGGGAGCCGTACGGCAGACTCGGTGTGCCCATCCTCAATGTCAGGAATGGAGTTAAGGCCCTGTGCCTTCTTGAATTGCTTCTCAAGGTTCGCAATTTTCACTGCGGTCGAATTGAGGTCATTACCATCAAGGGGATAAAGTCTCTCATTAGGCTGCACCAGGGGTCTGACAACTCGGGCTTGAGCCAATCCATCTCGAGGATCTGGACCCTGCAAATCTTCAGCTGGCGAAAGTGGGTCAAAGTTTGGCTGGGGTCCCAAAGCTGGATGTGAGGCAGATGCCCCAGATGGGCGCTGCGTTTCAATACTGGTCTCAGCCTCCATGGCAGTTCCCTGATTTAGCGCTGCTATTACGGCCACAAATTCTTCTGAACCTTGTGCCATCACGGTCTGCTGAGTCTGAACAAAGGTGATGTGACTGGCGACTGACGGATCAGATAAACCGGTGAGCCCTGATTGGCCTTTCTTTGCCTTACCACTGGTGAAGGAAAACTGGTTATCCTTGAACTGAATCTCTGACCTGACAAAGTCTATCAACACAAGTCCAATGAATTTGGGGGATATCGAAGCCTTCTGAAGCTACGGTTCCAAGACTACCTAGCAAAAGAGAAAACATAGAGCATCTCAGCCTGATTTCACTAGAACAGATATGGGCATAGCTGAATGACTGCACTCGTTACTGATTTCTGTCCCAAAATTCTGCCTCAAATCTAATACCCTCAGGTAAACTGATTCCCAAAACACTGATGCTGACGCCCGCAGGACTGATGCCCAAACTTGCAAACTGATACATGCATTCCTGTAGAGACGCACTCTAAAAGCACATAACAGATAAGTGAGAGCCAAAACACCCCTATGTTGGGGTAGGGTTTCCCTGTCCTGTTTTGTCAGGAGCTAGGGTTTCACTACGCACGCAGCGGTTTCAAACAACCTATATGGGGTAAGCAACCTGTCCTAGTTTGGAATGGTCACTATGGATTTCGATATGCACTAGGTCGAATGGTCAAAAGGGTGCCCCGGTAAAACCGGGGTTTGTGTTCCCATACTGGCAGAGCCCACAACCGGTCAGCCTTATGGTCATGCCTTGACAAGACAAGCCTCCGGCAAACCGTTCAGGAATAGCAGATGGCAAACACGGTGTCCTAGGCGCACCAATAGAAATGCAATGCAAAGAAACACACAAGTGTAGTCAAAACCAGATATCATGAGTTCGAGTCAAGTTCTCTAATTCCCCAGCAGAGTCGCCAGAAACTGTAAACAAGCCCGTGGGGGGGACCTCGTTACAGTTCGGACTGGATTTGTGTCACAGTTCGTAATCTGAACCAAAGAGTCCAAATCCGGCAGATCGTTTTGAGAAAACAGATTTTTAGAAAAGAAGTGCCAAACATGGACTGCTTTGCCAGATACAGAGTCGCCACCTAAATATTTTATTTTGGGAAATTTAGGAAACCCTGACTCGTTTGCCTAAGGCCACGTGTCCGTCATCACCAAAGTTGCCTCAGCTCGGGAACTTGGGTACGATTGGGGAAGGTCACTTCGTGAGCACCCCCGCTCGCCCGATCAAAGATCGGCCTCTACTAACCATGATATCTAGTTTTGAAAACTTTGTGTGCTCTTATTCCGGTTATTAGCCTAGATTTACTATGTGATGCGCACAACATACAAGTATAGACTGGGTCGCCTGAATTGGAACAAAACATTTCATGTTTGTTTGTTTGAAAATGGTTTGATGGTGCTACCCGCAGGTAGGCTAAGACGTGGATTTGCCACCCTCAGGTGGGCTTAGAAAACATGTTTTTGCCACTATCTAGTGGGCTTAAAACAAACAGTTGATGATTTGTTCCAATCTAAACAACCCAACCTTCACCCACAGGCATTCAGGCAAATATATCACATAAGCACATAGCCTCATGGTAAGCATGCTATTCATGGCAGTCACTCACACGCATGCAAGGATGCTAAAGCATAAAACTCACCGAGTACTCCAAGCCAAAACAGAAACCGATTAGAAATCCATGCATGATCCTAAATATACAGAAATGCCTAATGCAACACATGCAAAAATGCAACTATAGCAGGCTCGGCTACTCTAAACATGGCATATGGAATGCTACAGCTAACATGTATTCAATCTTAGAATTGAAATACAAATGCAATTAGTATGATGCGCCGAGCCCGGTGCATGCAAGATAGATGAATGAATGCAAACATGCTATCATACTGTATGCTAATTGAAACATGCCCTAATCTAACCATCATAAGCTGGTAAATAAAAGTGAAGAAAGACGTAGGGTTGGAAGACATACATCACACTCACGCACACTTATTACAATTATGCCCTCGCGCAGAGGGTCCGAATAAATAGTACAGTCCCAAATAAATAATACAGTCCCGATAAATAATACAGTCCAAATATGTACAAAATCCTAATTAATTAACAAATTAATCTAGGAAAGCGGTAAACTAGCATGCAAGCTAGGGACTGCCTCAACTCTGATCCGGATGATGACTGATGCATGCTCGGGTTGCCTTGCGCGGAAATCCACCGCGATGCCCCAATTAGCCTCTGTTTGTAATTGTTTCTTGGAAAGCGCGCCAAGCTCCGGAAGGCTGCTGATTCTTGATTTGCTGCAACAGAGAGCAGGAAAGGGGCATGGCAATGTATTTTCACATATGTATGCATATCTCGATCCTCGTGCCACCAATCACGCATCTCGATGCATGATGGCCGAGGAGTCGAATGGCACGACTCGATATGGAATGAATGCACATATAAACACAACAATACCTAGACTCTATCATGGGTAATCCGGAGTGTCGGCGACTGGGGAATTGAGACACGTTCCGTCACTCGAAGTACGAAACGTACCTCGTTTCCCGTGGTTGGGCTAACTCCTATCCCAAACACAATGCAATATGCATGACATGCATGAATGCAACTAAGATACAACGTAACATGCACAATGCTATGAAATGGCATACACGATGCACGAGGTAACATGGCATACACAATGCGCTAACATACAGCCTAGCATACACAATGCTATGGAATGAAATGGCATACACAATGCATAATGGGCTTACACCAACACAAGTGGACCTCGGCCACACTCACATAGGAGGCCATCAGATGAAAATGAGACACTCGAAATGCGTGCACACGTGCACGCAAACCGAGGACCGACCCTAAGGCACCGAATGCCACTCTAACAAACACATGGCAAGACATGGAATATGACATACTAGCATGCAAATTTCAGTAGCAAAAATTGATGCAAAACAGCCCCGAAACAAGGCAAAAGTGCACCCGATGCATGAAATGAAACCCGAAATCCAAAATTAGGCACATGGAATGACTTATAGCTATACAAAGCATGCATTATTTGAACATGAAGCATGAAACAGAAGCAAGGCAGTCCCAAAAAATGCATATTTACAGTTTTAAGCAAGGCCAAACAGTGAGCACAAATGGGGCAAAATCAATATGCAAAAATGGCCCCGAAAGAGAGATAATGAATCAAGTGGAAGCTGCTGGCCACAAACAGAGAAGGGCTCTTCTACAATGTTGAAGAGGGGCCCAAATATGGTATTTTACAGTTAGTGACCTAATCCAAAAGAGTGCACAAGCAAGCCTAAAATACTATGCAAGATAAGGCCAAAAAGAGGGCTTCAACACAAAGTATACAAATTATGCCTCAAACAGCAAAAGACCCTTAATGAAACATGAAGAGGGGGTCAAAATAAGGCTATTTACAGTTCATACCAGAGCCCAAAAACAGAATCACAAGGGGCTAACAAATCATGCAAAAATAAGGCCAAAAGAGGGATACAAAGGCAAGTGGCAAATGGAAGCCTCAAACAGTGAGGAGCCCTTCAACAATGTTGAATAAGGGCTCAAAATAAACCACTTTACAGTTTATGACAGAGCTGAAAACAGTTTATACATAGGCCAAAAATGATATGCAAGAAAATGGCATACAAGGGAGGTAATGAAGCAAGTGCAAAAAGGAAGCCTCAAACAGTGAGAGGCCCTTAAACAAACATGAAATAGAGCTCAAAAAAATGCTATTTTCAGTTATGGTCGGAGCTCAAATATGCAAGAAAGTATGGCTAATGTATTGAGCAAGAATAGGACCAAAAAGAGGAGAGAAGGACTTACCCTTGAAGACTCAACTTTAGCAACCTCTTGGCACAAGAAATGGTGTTCCTCAGCTCTGGAAAACAGCTCCAAGTGGCTGGAATGGAGGTTGTAGAGGTGGTGCTATGTGGTGTAGTGTAAATGATGCAAGGACCCTAAAGTTTGGAGTCTTGGAAGAGAGGGAAATGAAGAGTGTATGCAAGAGAGCTCTAAAGCAATTTTCTAACCCTAAAAACCAGACCTGGGGTGCTGGTTATATAGGCAAAAGGAGGGGGAAAAATGGGGGGGGAAAACAATTCAAGTTTCCCCCCAAAATGGCAACCCCCTCCCGGATACAAAATCTAGGGAAAAGGAATACAGATTTGTAATGTACCAACCCTAAGGATCATGGCTAGCCAGTTTTCTTGAGCTTAGGTGGCCGGCCGGCCTTCCCCATGGCCGGCCGGCCAAGGGTCAAAAAGGTCAATGAAGATTAGTGGCCGGCCATGCCATATTAGTGGCCTCCCATGTGTGCACAACACAACTATGTGGTCAAAAACTGGAGAAAGTGAACCAGGAGAGAGAAAAGGCCATTTTTAGGAGGGGTTCAAAAGGGTCAAACACAATTACTAGCCGACCATATGATATTGGTGGCCTCCCAGGTGTGTACAACACAAATATGTGGTTTAGAGCTGGAAAAAGTGGCCTTAGGGTGGTCAACATTGGCTTTCAAGTGAGAAAAACGGGCGACGGAAGGCGATGAGGAAATATAACTGGTTGCCGAAACAATTACTGGCCTCCCACCCTTCTACGACCTTCCTAGTGATGAAAATAAGGTCCCTGCCAAAAATGAACTCAAACCGATGCAAAATGAAGGTTCGGGGGCCGAAACGCGCAGCCCGGGGCCCCGAAAACTGACTGTTAGGCACCGGAAGTGGTGTTCGGCCACGAAGTTGGTCTCTCGGACCACAGTGTCCCTCAAAAGGGAGTAAATAAGATGTATGCCAAAAACCGGAGCAAACGGAGGTGGTTAGGCGGTCCCGAACCGAGGCACTCGGCCTGACAGCTCCGAAAACCGGGAACCGGGCTCCGAAATGGGAAAAATGGCCTACGACCACGAAACGTAGCCTACGGCCACTGAGAGATGATCTACGAGACCTCTCCCTCCCTTTGGGAAGAGAAACAGAGAAAACCGAGCCTGGTTCGCAGACCGAGGCAAAGCACAGAAAAGCCCGGAAGTTCGGAGGCAAGGCTCACGACCGAGACTCTGAAACCTCTGGACGAGCACGATATGCAACATCACCAAGCGCTCAATCGATGACGTCTGAGTCTTAAGGTCGGTCAAAAATGGGGTGTCTACACAATCCAATCCAGAAACTAGTGCAACATCAGCTTCTTAGCCACCAGTATAGCCACCAGCAAGAGCACTTCCCAAAATAATATTGAGCAAACCATAAGCAACCAGCTTCATCCCAAAAGCAGACTAACACATTAGCAAAGAAAGCACCCTCTTATTAGTCACCAAGACTAAGCAGCCATAGAACTTCATAGCAAAAAACCAGAGATCACCCAAAACTTTAACAGTAGTAGAAAATAGAACAAAATTTCAATCCCTTCCATCTAAGCAATATCTAATTTGTGAAATGTTGAAGATGAAGTCATTAATTGCGAATTGAGTCCTCTTGTATGAAGCTTTATACCAGAAAGCTAACCTGGTGATAATGAGCTCTTGTATCTCCTGCAGTTGAGGTTGTAAGCCTTGGAAGAGACACTCATTTCTGTGTTTCCATATGGACCAGAGAGCTACCAGAGGTATTGCACTCCAAATCCTCCTTTCTTTTTTTCTACAGCAGTGCCCTGCCCACCACTGTATCAATCCTTGTACAGACCCAAGGACCACCCAAACTACCCCCCACCACTACAATAACCCAGACCAAACTCTCCACACCATAGGGCAGAGAATTAACACATGTTTAATTGTTTCTTGCTGAGCCTTGCAGAAAATACACATGGTAGATATATCCCTATCCAAAATTCCAAGTTAATGCAAGAAAATTAATGTTTTAACCTTATTTTTCCATGCAAGCCAACTAAAGATTTGCACTTTGGAAGGGAGATAATTGATCCACACCCTTTTACTAAAGCTGACATTGCCCCCAAAAATAAGATTGGTATGATTATAGAAAACAGATACAAGGGATTGACTTGATTTTGCAGCAGACCATATTGTCGTATCATTGACCTCCAGATTAAATGCTGGTGCTTCTCGTAAAATTCCATTGAGTCTGAGTAGCTCCACTTTTTCCCATTCAAATAAGGGTCTCCTAAAAGTGAGTGGGCAATTCTATGAGTTGCTTGTGATCTCCACTAGGTCCTTAATTGATCCCTCCTTATCAGTAGACAACTGAAATAACCTTGGGAACTCATCTTTAAGGTAGATATCTCCACACCATTTGTCATGCCAGAACCTTACTCTACAACCATTACTCACTCTTAATGGTAAGTGGAAAACATAGTACACAAGTAAAGGTACTTTCTGCTCAACTACTGCTACAATATCACTCCAAATTCTAGAGAAGTTAATGCCTGGGTTGAGATGTGGTAGCCATTCCCCTCCTTGAAATCTGTATTTACTGCAGAGAACCTTCTTCCATAATGAATCATGTTCAGAAGCAAATCTCCACCAGCATTTGAGAAGCAAGCACACATTCACATCTCTAATTCCTCTTATGCCTAGCCCAGTTTGCTTGATACTTTTAGTTACTTCTGACCATTTCACCAGATGGATTTTCCTCTTCAAATCTCTACCACCATTATTTATTTTTACCTTCTAACTAGTTATTCCTAGTACAATTAAAAGTTGCACCATTAATCAATGAGAACTAATTCTTATCAGAATATTTATGATAAAAAATGGTTTACATACGTAGAAAAAGAGACAAAAAATCATTAATTACTCATTGTAGACGCGCCCGAACGTCCCGGGGGAAAATCCCCGTTTCGTTCATTTGGGCTCACTACAGTTCGGACTCAAATGTCACGGTCCTGAATTTACTCCCGCAAAGTGCAATGCGAGATCGATAAATCACCAAAGAGTCCAAATCCGGCAAATCGTTTTGGAAAACTGATTTTTAGAAAGAAGTGCCAAACATGGACTGCTTTGCCAGATACAGAGTCGCCACCTAAATATTTTATTTTGGGGGAATTTAGGAAACCTTGACTCGTGCCTAAGGCCACGTGTCCGTCATCACCAAAGTTGCCTCGGCTCAGGAACTTGGATACGATTGGGGAAGGTCATGCAATGAGCACCCCCGCTCGCTCGATCAAAGATCGGCCTGTATTAAGCATGATATCTTGTTTTTGAAAACATATGCATTCTTATTCCGGTGTATTAGCCTAGAATTACTATGTGATGCGCACAGCGTACAAGTATAGACTAGATCGCCTAAATTGGAACAAAACATTTCATGTTTGTTTGTTTGGAAATGGTTTGAAGGTGCTACTCGCAAGTAGGCTAAGACGTGGATTTTGCCACCCTCGAGTGGGCTTAGAAAAAAACATGATTTTGCCACCTCAAGTGGGCTTAAAAACTCGCATTCCAATGAAGTGTGCCAATTCAGGTAATCCAACCTTCACCCACAGGCATTCAGGCAGTTATATCACATAAGTCGTTAGCCTCATGGCAAGCATGCTATCATGGCAGTCACTCACACACATGCAAGGATGCTAAAGCATAAACACTCACCGAGTACTTCGAGCCAAAACATGAACTAGTTAGTAATCAATGCATGATCCTAGCTCATGTTAAGATGGCTAATGCAACACATGCAAGAATGCAACTAAGAAATAGGCTCGGCTATCCTAAGAATGGCATGTGAAATGCGACAACTCAATACACGTATTCAAGTCTGAATGGAAGTACTATGCAGTTAGTATGATGCGCCGAGCCCGGTGCATGCAAGACAGATGAATGAATGCAAACATGCGAGCATAAGTATGCTAATTGAAACATGTCCTAAAACTAACCATTGAAAGCAAGTAAGTAAAAGGGAGAAAGACGTGGGGTTGGAAGACATGCATCACACACGCGCAACTTATTTACAACATTGCCCTCTCGATGGAGGGTCCGAATAAATAATACAGAACCAACTAGCTAATCTAAGCTAATCTAATTAAACTAGTTATTACACAACAAAAATGAATAACAAGCTACAGCTAATTATTACACAACACTAACTAATTAACAAATTAACTAAGTAAGCAATGAAACTAGCATGCAAGCTACATAGAATGGGCTGCCTCAGCTCTGCTTTGGATGATAAAGGATGCATGCATGCTCGAATTGCCTTGTCGGGAAATCCATCACGATGCCCCGACTCGCCTTTGTTTGCAATTGATCTCAGAAACTTGCAAAAAGCTCCAGATAGATGAAACTCCACCCTGGGAATCTGTGGGGAGGCTGCCGACCAGCTATAGGCATGGGAGACCACCTACCAACCACCTTTTGTGGTGGAAGCCAAAAAAAGTGGTTGGCCTACCAGTAAATCTGGTCGGCCGACCAGTTTCTTCTCCTGGTTATCTGGTTTTCTGCAACAAAGGGAAAGAGAGAAGCACGGCAAAGTATTTGCAACACATGTGTGCACGACCACTCTCCCCATCATTGCATAAGCTCAAGGGAGTGTAGGTCTCGATCCTCGGGCCACCAATCACGCATCTCGATGCATGATGGCCGAGGAACCGAATTGCACGACTCAATGTGAAATGAATGCACATGTAAACACTTAAAGCCAACAACTCCGTCATGGGTAGTCAAGAATGTCAGCGACCGGGAATTGAGGCACGTTTCATCACTTCGAGTATGAAACGTCTCTCGTTTCCCGTGTTTGGACTAACTCCTATCCCAAACACAATGCAATAAACAATGCATGCACAAATGCAACTCTAGCATGCAAATGCAATCCTAATGCAATGCAACTAAGTCATGCCAACATGCAAAGGGGGAAACATGCAAACATGCAACGAGCATACACAATGCTATGGTCCTAGCATACACAATGCACGATGAAATTAACATACATAATGAGATGAACAAGGCATGCGCAATGCAATGATCAATCATGCGACAACATGGCATACTCAATGCTATGAACTACAGTGGCATACTCAATGCAAAATGGACTTAAACCAAAATGGATGGACCTCAGCCACACCCAAATCAGTGGCTATAAATGATGAAAACAAGGCTCCAAAACTCATGCAAACATGCACAATACAATGGCCCCGAGCCTAAGGCACAAAAACACAACTTTGCAAATGCATTGGAAGGATGAAACATGGAATGCAATGGCATATGTTCCAGCTCTGAAATGGCATACAAAATGGCCTCGAATCATGCAAACAACTCATGTAATGCATGTTGGGTGGCTCAAGCATTGAAACTAGTAAAGTGTATTACACTATAGGCATGCAAAGCAATGCTCAAATGACCAAACCAACCCCAAATAGCCCCTATGCAAGCCAAAACAGTGGCAAAAATGAGATGAGATGGTGGCTCGAAAGGCATTTAAATGAAGCTCATGCAATGGCTCATAAACAAGGTATAAAAGCACAACTCTCAAGAGCACTTAAAGCATGGAAAATATGGAATTATGTTAGCCCTATATGCTCTGAAATGTCATACTCAATGATGCCAAAACATGAAAATAGCTCAAGTTAAGCATGCAAGGGACCTCCGAACTCAAAGCTAGTCAAGGGTATTACACAACAAGCATGCATGGAAAGCATCATTCGACCAAGAGGCCTCAAAAAAGAGCTAAGGCGGCCCAAAATATGAACAAAATCAGTTTGGAGCATGGCCAAAATATGCTAGAATGGAGGGCCAAAACATCATGCATTGTGAGCTAGTAAACATGATTTACACTACAAGCATATGAAGCATGTGAGAGGCTACCAAACCAGCCCAAAACAGAGTCATGGCATGCCAAAAAATGACCAAAAACCCACTGAAACATGACCAATACATGCAAAAATGACATGCTACTTTGATAAGCCATAAAAGGGATTACTCTACACATGCAAGAGGCAAGCCTAAGGTGACCAAACCAGCCATAGACAGAGTCTAGGAAGGCCCTAAAAGTCACCAAAAAGTGCCTGAACCGAGCCTCGGAAGTATGAAAATGTATGCTCCTTTGATAGGCCAAGAATGCAAGTAAACAAGACAAGAAGAGAGATGGTCACTCCTCTTTGATTTAGGGCCTCAAAACCACATGCTCACCACTAAAAATCCACTAGATTTCAGTGGTGAGAAGGCCAAGCAAAGATTAAATCAAAGGCCTTATGGCATGGCACAAAACAAAGCTAAATGAAGCATGCAAGAGGGTAGAAGACCCTCAACACCCAAGAGGCCTTAAACAAAAATTTTAAGCACTAAAAAATAAACCTTTTTTCAGTTGAAAGTTAAGCCATATGAAGCATGAAAATGCGGCTAAGAGTGTAATCAAAATAGAGCTTAAAGGGGAAAAAAGAGGGTTACCCTTGAAGCACTGCAAAAGCAGCTTCTTTCTCAGCCAAAAACCATCTTTTAGACCCCAAATATGTCCTCCAAGAACCTCAGCTCAAGGTAAGAGTGTTTGGCTAGGAGGTCGTGTGCACAAATGTAAAGCAATGCACCAATATAGAGAAAGAAAGAGAGGAATATAGAGAGAGTGTAAGCTTTTTGCTCTGGAAATGTTTCAACCTCAGAAATGAAGAGAGCCCTCCTCTCTTATAGAAAAACACAAGTTAAAGCTTCTTGGAGAAGCTAGAACTTGGATGCAATCACTCCATACACGTGTATGGAGGATGGAGTTTGTGCCCTCCAGCTGGCACAGCTGGCATCCACAGACTCTGTAGAATATGCAGGAAGGCCGCCGACCAGTTAAAGTGGTTGGCCGACCACTTTTACTGGTCGACCGACCACTTTTTGTGAGAAAATGGTCGGCCAGCCACTTTTTCTGGTCGGCCAGCTACTTTTTCTGGTTTTTCAGGACAAAAAGTGGTCTCTCGGAAAAAAAGTGGTTGTCCAATGAATAGGAAGGCCAAAAGTGGTCGGCCAGGTGTCCAAATTGAAGCCCCAGAAGTTAGCTTTCCAATGGCACCAGCCTTGCATCAAAAGTTCAACTGTACAAAAATTTATGCCTGTTTTGGTGAAGCCGCGCAGTTTCGGTCCAACCGGATTGATGCCCTACTTCAACCAACCACATCTCCCCCGTCCGAACCTGGCTTTAGGAGATTCTTGAGTGCAAAATGAAGCCCCGGAAGTAAGCTTTCCAATGGTGGTGGCCTCATAGCTGAAATCCAAGTATGCATGAATAGGCCTGATTCAGCGAGGGCTGCTCAACTCTCTCTTAACGGTTCATGCCCATTTTCTCCTCCAACTGGGTTTCTTCCCTCTTCTCTTCTTTTCTTCAACTCCAAACCCCTAAGCAAGGTGTTTTGAAAGATTTTTCAAAGATTTCATCTCTCTTTCATTCATTTCCACTTTGCCCTTGCTCGGTTTACCGAAAAGTGTAACATTTAACGAAATGCAAGCGTCGGAACATTGTAGGAACTTTATTTTCAAAACATTTTGAAAGAGAGGGTTTCAAGGTCTAAAATATTTTGATCAAGATTGTTTTTGGTCCAAAAAGGGAAGACGAAAGAAGGAGAGCGCGAGTAGTGTCAAGAATGTGCCTATGTTTCCGTTTAGCACGTCCATTTTGTTGGGACGTGCCAGCACAGGAATAATGAGGCTGAGTACCATGACTCTGAAGAAAGGAAAGAAAATCGGTATCCCGATATTCCATAGCATTGTCAGAGCGAAAAATTTTAATGGTTTTGGAAAATTGGGTGTGGACCATTTTGGCAAAGCTATAATAAAGATGTTTAAGTTCAAACCGAGTTTTCATGAGAAAAAGCCAAGTAAATCGGGAATAATCATCAATAAAAATAACAAAATAACGAGATCCCCTCATGGTAGTAGTAGGGGACGAGCCCCAAATGTCCGAATGTATGAGATCAAAAGGAGCACGAGAAACATAAGTACTTTTATTGAAAGATAAAGCAGGTTGTTTTGCAAGTTGACAAGGTATACAATCAAAAGTATCTTGAAATACATAACCCAATTGACCACTAGAAACCAAAGATTTTAAGCGACTAACAGAAAGATGTCCTAAGCGACAATGCCAAAGATCAAAATGAGATAAAGAGGAAGCAGATGCAGGAGCAAGGATCTGTGGGAAGTCCGAAACATGAAGTTGAATGAGTTCATAGAGACGTCCATGCTTACGGCCGATCCCAATAGTCTGTCCCGTCTGAGGGTCCTGTACCAAACAACCATTAGCAGAAAATGTGACGTTTAGACCAAGCTCACATAATTGACTAATAGAGATAAGGTTTAAGGTTAGAGGAGGGATATGATAAACTTGAGGTAAAGATAACTGAGAGTTGGAAACAGTCCCAACATGACTGACAGACATGAGGGAACCATCAGCAGTATGAATTGAGGGAAGATGAGTGGAGGGAGAGATGGAGGAGAATATAGTAGAGCTGGAAGTCATATGATTGCAACAGGCAGAGTCAAAATACCAAGAAGAGTTACCTAGAGTCACAGACAAAGCAGTAGGAGGAGTTGTACCAGAGGTGGAGAGAAACTGTTTGAACATGGCCTCTACATCAGTGTGAGAAAAAAGAGGGGTAGACAGAGCAGGTGACTCAGAGAAATCCTTAGAGACAGTAGCAGCAGTGCGATGAGACTGATTCTTGGAACTATGAGAGCTCCTCCGGGAAGAACCACCGCGAGAGGAGTGGCTAGTGGAGGATGATCGGGATGGATTGCGAAAACAATCCTACTGCAGATGACCACACCAAGTTTGTTGCAGTATCAGCAAGATCTGACAGGGCAATGGACCAGGAGATGAGTTGAAGAAAGGCTTCAATTCTGACAATAGAGGTAGGCAGTGGTCCACTGGGTAAATGATGGCCGTAACTGAGGAGTGGCAAGAACAGAGTCCACATGATGAGTTTGGAGAGTACCAAGACGAGTCTCCTCAGATAGCAGCTCAGAAATAGCTTGTTCAAGAGTGGGCAACGGAAGGCGATAAAGAAGAGAGGCACGCACGGGCTCAAAAGAGGGAGTGAGAGCCATGAGAAAGTGAACCAACCGCTACTGATTATGATAAGTAATAACTAAAACATCATCTTCTCGGTGAGGCCATGCCGGTTCTGAGAGAGCAAGCTGGTCCCAAACAGAATACATTTGAGAAAGAAAGTCATTAATAGACTGACTGGATTCTTGGCGCATGCGATGAAGTTGGCTCTGAAGTTGATATTGATGGGCAAGACCAGTAGTCTGGTATCGTTCTTTCAAAAAATCCTAGATGTCTTTTGAAGGAGTGGTTACAGAGTCAAGCTGAAAACGACCAAACTGAAGACTGATAGAGGGAACAGAGGTATTTCGAAATCAGGTAATGATCTGGTAGTTCTTACTGTCCCATTCCTCAAGTCGGTCTTCATATGTAGCAATAGCAGTAGTAGCAACAGTTGCATTGGTGTCTTTCACCGGTTGGGTCACATCCCCGGTGATAATGCGCCAGAGCTTCTTTCCTTTGAGGAAGGAAGACATGGCTTGGGCCCACAGAACATAGTTAGAACCATTAAGAATAACAGAAATTGGATGGGAGGCATCATGACGATCCATAATAATAGTTGAGGAGGGCTAAATGTCACAAACCAAACCCGCCCCTAAAGGTTTAGCACCGTAACCGGCCAGTAATCCGAGATTACTGAAGGCCTGCTTAACAGTAATAACAGTAATACAGAGTACAGGGGCTGGCGGAAGCCAAAATAGTAAATAAATAATATCCAATGAGCTGTGACAGTCTGTATGCAAGAAGACTTTTTCTGAACACATTCACATACAAACCAGAACAGTAGATACATACATCATATACAGACATTCAGGTTAGGGACCACATCCCTAACATTCAGTACAGTACAAGCTTATTCAGTCTATACAAAACAGAGACAGAAAGGGTGGATCTAAAACACCCCAAAAGCCCTAGCTTTATCAGGCTCAGAACCTCGCAGTGAGGCACATTGGTTGGCTTGACAAAAGGAGTTTAACCCAACGCTCCTAGCTCCGGTCCGATGCCTGAACACCTACATATATATATATATATAAACAGTGAGCTCAAGCCCAGTGAATAACAAAATGAATAAAGAGGTTAAGAATGAATGTCCTTTCAGTATTGAAAACAGTCATCTATATCAGTATATCAGTTACTCAATCATAGCAGTCATATGTGGTACATCCAATAGCAAAACAGTACAGTAGGTCTTAGCAGACCGAACAGTCAGTTGATGGCCATCATATCAGTAAACGGTAGTGGTTCCAAACATGGGAACCGACAGAGATCTCTGTGACAGTAGCAGTACAATAACAGTAAGTTGCTATGGATGCCACGAATACAGTTCACAAATAGGACAAACATTCATTCAGTAAACAGTGTTATTTCATAAAGCAGTTCAGTCATTCGTTCAGAAAGTAATCTCAATTGAACGTATCTTTACAACATTGTTACTCACTGAGTTCTGGGCTGCAGATAGGCTAGTGAGCGTCCTCGGATGCCAACCCTACACGGTTACAGGATGAACACACACTAAGTTACACACTTGGGAATCAATGACTTAATCCCTAACTTGACTCGGTGTGGTTCTACATCAATATCCTCATTAAGATGCCTTAAACTAAGCCTAGGAATGCCTAGGATAAAATGAGGATGCAAAGATGCACTTCAAAATAGTTTTCAAATTTTTGCTAAAACAGGGGTCCCGCTCGAGCGTGTCTTTCCTCTCTCGAGCGGACATGCTGACAAAGGAGCTCTGCTCGAGCGTGACTTCCCCCACTCGAGCGGACTGTAAAAGTACTGGATGCACGAAATTCACGCTCGACGGGCGCTCGACCTTCGCTCGAGCGTGAGACACAAGTCCTCGCTCGAGCGTGCATTCCCTCGCTCGAGCGGACTGTAAACACATGCAAAGTACTGGATACACGCATTCCGCGCCCGAGCGTCACTTTCCCCGCTTGAGCGGACTGCATGAACTAAGAGTGTACGCTCGAGCGTGGAGTTCCCCGCTCGAGCGTGAGTCCAAATTCTGGAAATTCCAGATTGAACCTTCAAGTTCAAAATCAATTTTAAATTCATCAAATTCGATCCTTTTGGGCTAATTTTCTGGAAAACACTTTAAAACCCATAATATGACATGTTTCAAAGGTCAATTTGTAAAATCAAAGCCCAAAGGTAAGTCCATTTGAACACAATTTCAATAAAACTTCAAGAACACAATGTGTATGTAACATGCATGTGTTCAACTAAATTCAAAGCTTCAAATACACGCTCCCAAAAGCCAATTCCCTCAAAAACATGATGAATTCATGGATTATAACAATAATATGGACATGCATGCAAGAATTTCCATGAAAACCACTCTAAACTTCATGATATGCATATGCATGTAAGAATTAAGCTTCAATTCAACAATCTAAACCAATTCTTGACTCTAATCTTCAATATATCAAGAACCATACAAGAACTAACTTAAATACAAGTTTAAGAAGATGGTTCCTCTACCTTATGCCTTGAATTCAAGATGTAGAAGCTCACATATGCAATCCTCTCTTCAAATCTCTCAATCTTCCAAGTAAATCTTTCAAGATGAAACAATTCTCTCTCAAGTCTCTCTCTCTCTCTCTCTCTCTCTCTCTCTCTATATCTCACGGTTTGGTCTCAAAGATGAGCAAAATGATGCAACGCATAAGCTCTAACAAGACTTAACAAAGTGGCCCACTTCTATGGCATTTTGGTAAATAAAGCCAACTAATGTAATTCAACATTATTTAATCTAATTTAATCATACAAAATCACATTTCAATTAAATATACCATAAAATCACATAAATTCTAATTAACACATAACACTAATCAATTTCAGATTCGGCCGCCGATAAGGCCTTTAATTTACAGTTTAAAACATAAAACATGAACAGATCAATTAACAGTCAAACAGATAGAAATGCATTTAAACTAACACACTCAATCAATCAGTTCAAAATTTCAATCAATTCAGTTACTTATCATGATCAATCACAGTTTAGCAGTAATTAGTGGTATATCAGTAAACAGTGGTGAGGGTTGTCACAATCTCCCTTCCTTATAAACAGTTTGGTCTTCCAAACTCGAATTACCTTCATTTTAGAAGAATATAGGATTCAGTGGGAACAATTCAGGGTATCTCTTCATCATATCGTCTTCCCTTTCCCAAGTGGCATAAGCGCCACCATGGTTTTGCCAATCAACTTTCACTAACAGAATCTCTTTATTCCTCAACTTCTTGATCCGTCGGTTTACAATCTGAATAGGCCGTTCTTCATAAGTGTAGTCATCACTTAGCACTACACGGGTAGGCTCAATCACATGGAAGGGATCCCGGAGGTAATCCCTCAACATTGAAATATGGAAAACATTGTGCATATGCTCCATTTCAGGAGGAAGAGCTACTTGATGCGCCACCAGATTAATCTTTTCGATAATCTCATACGACCCGACATATCTCGGCGCTAGCTTACCCTTGACTCCAAAACGAGTCTGACCTTTCATCGGTGTCACTTTAACAAAAACATGATCACCTACTTCATACTCTCTGTCTCACCTTTGGATATCTGCATAACTTTTCTGTCGGCTTTGTACGGTTTTCAGTCTCTGTTGAATCAGTTTCACTTTTTATGTGGTTTCATGAACAATTTCGGGCCCAAGCAAAGGCCCATCTCTAACTTCTGCCCAGCAAATCGGAGATCGACATTTTCTGCCATACAAAGCCTCGAAAGGCGCCATACTAATGCTCGAATGAAAACTGTTGTTGTAGGCAAATTCGGCTAAAGGTAAATGGTTTTCCCAATTTCCTTGAAAATCAAGAACGCACATTCTCAGTAAATCCTCCAGAGTCTGGATGGTTCTTTCTAACTGGCCATCTATCTGAGGATGGTATGCACTACTCAATCTCAATTCAGTACCCAATGCTGTCTGTAGGCTTTGCCAGAATCTCGATGTAAACTTCGAGTCCCTATCAGAAACAATGGGCACAGACACTCCATGCAATCTAACAATCTCATCAATATAGATCACAGCCAATTTGTCCGCATTATAAATTGTTTTGACAGGTAAGAAGTGAGCAGATTTAGTCAGTCTATCAACAATAACCCAAATTGAATCCATACATTTACTGGAGCGAGGTAAACCAACGATGAAATCCATAGTAATCTGTTCCCATTTCCACTCCGGTATGGGTAAGGGTTGCAGTAAGCCTGCGGGTCGTTGATGTTCGGCTTTGACTTGTTGGCAATGAAGACATTTCGACACAAAATCAGCAATCTCTTTCTTCATTCCCGGCCACCAGAAATTCAGTTTCAAGTCTTGATACATTTTCGTATTCCCTGGGTGGATAGACAGTTTTGAATTGTGGCCCTCTTGCAGAATTCACCTTTTCAGTTCAGAATTGTTCGGTACACACAACCTTCCCTGAAATTTCAATACATTATTTTCAAATTTGAAGTCCGGCCTCGGTTTGGACTCCCATTCATCAATGACCTTTCTCAGAAAGTCATCTTGTTGCTGTTTCTCTTTAATCTCCTCAATCAAGGCCGGTTGAGCAGAAATAGCAGCCAATGTTCCACCTTGTTTACGCAACACAATCTCAACTTCAAATTTTTCAAGGTCACATAGCAATTCTTTCTGCCCGGTGAGTAAACAGGCTAAATTTCCAATCAATTTCCGACTCAGTGCATCGGCAACGTTATTAGCTTTTCCTGGATGGTACAAAATTTGTAGGTCATAATCTTTTATCAGTTCTAATCATCTCTGCTGCCTCATGTTCAGTTCTTTCTGTGTGAAGAAGTATTTCAAACTCTTGTGATCTGTATACACTTCGTATGTTGCCCCATAAAGGTAGTGACGCCAGATTTTCAGTGCAAACACTACTGCAGCAAGTTCTAAATCATGGGTCGGGTAGTTCTTTTCGTGTGGTCTCAGTTGTCGGGAAGCATATGCAATAACTTTACCATTCTGCATTAAAACACATCCCAAACCTTTATGAGAAGCATCACTAAATACAGTATAACCATCCGTACCTGAAGGTAGGGTGAGAATCGGTGCAGTCACAAGTCGAGTCTTTAACTCTTGGAAGGCTGATTCTCTCTGATCGGTCTAGTCAAATGATGTGCCCTTTGAGTCAACTGAGTCAATGGTAGGGCAATCTTAGAGAAGTCTTTCACAAACCTCCTGTAATACCCGGCTAAGCCTAGGAAACTTCGGACTTTGGTAACATTAGACGGTCTGGGCCAATTCACTACTGCTTCAATTTTCTGTGGATCAACTGTAATACCGTCCTTACTGATCACATGTCCCAAAAACATCACACTGTCTAGCCAGAATTCACATTTGGTTAGTTTTGCATAAAGTTTCTGTTCTCTTAGGGTCTGTAAAGCAATTCTCAGATGGTGTTCATGTTCTTCCGTGCTTTTGGAATAAATCAAAATGTCATCTATAAAAACAACTATAAAGTCATCTAGGAATGGTTTGAAAATTATGTTCATAAGGTCCATGAATGCAGCAGGTGCATTGGTAACTCTGAAAGGCATAACAAGAAATTCGTAATGTCCATACCTCGTTCGAAAGGCAGTCTTTTCAATGTCCCCTGATTTGACTTTCACTTGGTGGTATCCGGAACTAAGGTCAATTTTGGAGAACACTTGAGCACCCTGTAACTGATCAAATAAGTCATCAATACGAGGCAGTGGGTATTTATTTTTCACTGTTACCTTGTTCAGTTCGCGGTAGTCAATGCAGAGTCTCAATGAGCCGTCTTTCTTTTTCACAAATAAAACGGGTGCGCCCCACGGTGAAGTACTGGGCCTGATGAACTTCTTATTTAATAGTTCTTGCAGCTAAACTTTCAACTCCTTCAATTCAATCGGTGCCATTCTGTAAGGAGCTTTAGATACTGGCTGTGTGCCCGGAATCACATCAATGGTGAACTCAATCTCCCTATCAATCAAATCCCCTGGCAGGTCATCTGGAAAAACATCTGGGAATTCTCTGACTATAGGAATACTGTTCACATCAGTTTTAGCATCAGTAGGTACAGTCAATACACAACACAAATACCCTTTACACCCTTTTTTAATCAGTTTAAAAGCTTTCATGGATGAAATCAGATATGGGGGAGGTACTACTCCAACTTCGTTAACACACAAATTCAGGCAGTCCAGGTGGACGGAAAACAACTTGTTTTGTTACACAGTCTATGATAGCATGATATTTCGTTAACCAGTCCATTCGCAATATCACATCAAAGTGATCAATATTCAAAGGCAGTAAATCAATATACATATGTACATCTCCAACAATAATTTCACATGCAGGATACATATAAGCACAAGTCATGGATCCTCCAATAGGTAAAGATACAGCTAACAGATAATTCATGGGTTCCAGTGGTCTATTTAATTTTCGCGAAAAAGCATGCGATACATATGAATGTGTAGACCCCAAATCAATCAGAACATAAGCATTTTGAGCACAAATTGAGAGTATACCTGACACAACGGTCTTGGTATTCTGCACATCTCCCGGTACGAGTGCGAACACTCGGCCTTGCCTTAGAAGCTCTTTCCCAGTAGTTTTGGGGTTAGGTTTCGGTGTAACAATTGATGATGCGCCGCTAGCTGCAGCTTTACTATTGCCTTGGGAAGTGGAAGGGCAATCTTTAACCATGTGGCCCACTTTGCCACACCTATAACAAGCACCAGAAATTTTATAACAAACCCCTTTATGATTCTTACCACATTCGGAGCAGGGCGGTATGGAACGGTTCCCTTGACTAGAACTGTTTGTTGACCCTGTGTTCTGCTTTTTGTTCAATGAACTGTTCTGGCCTTTCTTAAATTTAAAACCCTGTCTCTTACCACGCCATTCAGACGCTGGTGTTTCAGTCTGTTTCAATGCTTCGATATTCGACTCAGCCATTATTGCTCGGTAAAGAACATCTACATATTTCAGTAGTTTTAGAACATTGATTCTGTCAAGTATTTCAACATTAAGGCCGCCTTCAAACTTCCTGGCCTTTTTGTAATTGGTATCAACCACGTGTGGTGCATAACGGCCGAGTTTAGTGAACTTTAACTCATATTTAGCTACGGACATGGTACCTTGTTTCAATTGTTCAAACTCAGTCACTTTGCGATCCTTGACACACTGAGGGAAGTATTTCTCAAAGAAGGACTCTTTAAACTGAGCCCAAGTTATAGTAGTATTAGTGTCACGGACAAGCATCCACCACCTTCTGGCCTCTTCTTGTAAAGTAAAAGTGGCCAATAACACTTTGTGTGCTTCAGAACACGGAAACACTTCAAATAATTTTTCTGTTTCTAGAACCCATGCTTCGGCCTTTAACGGTTCAAGGCCTCCCTGAAACGATAGCGGTTTCATTTTACTAAACTTCTGTACTAGAGCTATTATATCCCCATCATTAAAATTCAGTTCCGGCTGTACCGGAGGAGGTGGGGGCTGTTGATTCTGTTGTTGTTGTTGTTGTTGTTGTTGTTGTTGCCTTAAGGCCTCAGTCAATAGTTCAACTGTTCTTTCTAGTCTTGTCATTCTGGCATCAGATGATTCAGTTTCATCGGCATTCCTGGCATTATCCATTTCACTATATGCAACACGGTAATAATAAACATAGGAGTTGTACATTTAAACATATTAGCACATTAGCACATATATCCATGTCATGGCCACACACACTTTTTCATCCTCATGCAATGCCCTAATTACTTCTCTAAGACATCCTACAGCTTATTTGGACACGTGTGTGCGGTATAACTCGTGCTTTAGTTTCGCTCTGATACCACTCTATCACGACCCAAATCCGCCCCTAAGGGTTTAGCACCGTAATCGGCCAGTAATCCGAGATTACCGAAGGCCTGCTTAACAGTAATAACAGTAATACAGAGTACAGGGGCTGGTGAAAGCCAAAACAGTAAATTAACAATGTCCAATGAGCTGTGACAGTCTGTATGCAAGAAGACTTTTTCTGAACACATTCACATGCAAACTAGAACAGTAGATACATACATCATATACAGACATTCAGGTTAGGGACCACATCCCTAACATTCAGTACAGTACAAGCTTATTCAGTCTATACAAAACAGAGACAGAAAGGGTGGATCTAAAACACCCCAAAAGCCCTAGCTTTATCAGGCTCGGAATCTCGCAGTGAGGCACATTGGTTGGCTTGACAAAAGGAGTTTAACCCAACGCTCCTAGCTCCGGTCCGGTGCCTGAACACCTATATATATATATAAATAGTGAGCTAAAGCCCAGTGAATAACAAAATGCGTAAAGAGGTTAAGAATGAATGTCCTTTCAGTATTGAAAACAGTCATCGGTATCAGTATATCAGTTACTCAATCATAGCAGTCATATGTGGTACATCCAATAGCAAAACAGTACAGTAGGTCTTAGCAGATCGAACAGTCAGTTGATGGCCATCATATCAGTAAACAGTAGTGGTTCCAAACATGGGAACCGACAGAGATCTCTGTGACAGTAGCAATATAGTAACAGTAAGTTGCTATGGATGCCACGAATACAGTTCACAAATAGGACAAACATTCATTCAGTAAACAGTGTTATTTCATAAAGCAGTTCAGTCATTCGTTCAGAAAGTAATCTCAATTGAACGTATCTTTGCAACATTATTACTCACTGAGTTCTAGGCTGCAGATAGGCTAGTGAGCGTCCTCGGATGCCAACCCTACACAGTTACAAGGTGAACACACACTAAGTTACACACTTGGGAATCAATGACTTAATCCCTAACTTGACTCGGTGTGGTTCTACATCAATATCCTCATTAAGATGCCTTAAACTAGGCCTAGGAATGCCTAGGATGAAATGAGGATGCAAAGATGCACTTCAAAACACTTTTCAAATTTTTGCTGAAACAGGGGTCCCGCTCGAGCGTGTCTTTTCTCGCTCGAGCGGACATGCTGACAAAGGAGCTCCGCTCGAGCATGACTTCCCTCGCTCGAGCGAACTGTAAAAGTACTGCATGCACGAAATTCACGTTCAACAGGCGCTCGACCTTCGCTCAAGCGGACTGTAAACACATGCAAAGTACTGGATACACGCATTCCACGTTCGAGCGTCACTTTCCCCGCTCGAGCGGACTGCATGAACTCAGAGTGTACGCTCGAGCGTGGAGTTCCCCGCTCGAGCGTGAGTCCAAATTCTGGAAATTCCAGATTGAACCTTCAAGTTCAAAATCAACTTTAAATGCATCAAATTCGATCCTTTTGGGCTAATTTTCTGAAAAACACTTTAAAACCCATAATATGACATGTTTCAAAGGTCAATTTGTAAAATCAAAGCCCAAAGGTAAGTCCATTTGAACACAATTTCAATAAAACTTCAAGAACACAATGTGTATGTAACATGCATGTGTTCAACTAAATTCAAAGCTTCAAATACATGCTCCCAAGAGCCAATTCCCTCAAAAACATGATGAATTCATGGATTATAACAATAATATGGACATGCATGCAAGAATTTCCATGAAAACCACTCTAAACTTCATGATATGCACATTCATGCAAGAATTAAGCTTAAATTCAACAATCTAAACCAATTCTTGACTCTAATCTTCAATATATCAAGAACCATGCAAGAACTAACTTAAATACAAGTTTAAGAAGATGGTTCCTCTACCTTATGCCTTGAATTTAAGATGTAGAAGCTCACATATGCAATCCTCTCGTCAAATCTCTCAATCTTCCAAGCAAATCTTTCAAGATGAAACAATTCTCTCTCAAGTCTCTCTCTCTCTCTCTCTCTCTCTCTCTCTCTCTCTCTCTCACGGTTTGGTCTCAAAGATGAGCAAACTGATGCAACGCATAAGCTCTAACAAGACTTAACAAAGTGGCCCACTTCTATGGCATTTTGGTAAATAAAGTCCACTAATGTAATTCAACATTATTTAATCTAATTTAATCATACAAAATCACATTTCAATTAAATATACCATAAAATCACATAAATTCTAATTAACACATAACACTAATCAATTTCAGATTCGGCCGCCGATAAGGCCTTCAATTTAAAGTTTAAAACATAAAACATGAACAGATCAATTAACAGTCAAACAGATAGAAATGCATTTAAACTAACACACTCAATCAGTCAGTTCAGAATTTCAATCAATTCAGTTACTTATCATGATCAGTCACAGTTTAGCAGTAATCAGTGGTATATCAATAAACAGTGGTGAGGGTTGTCATACTAAATAAATAGGAACAGACCTGTAGGAGCAAAATTAGGTAAAAACAGAGTGTACCAGTGAGTCCGGAAGGTCAAAAATAGCTAGGAAAGGTGTGCTGTGCAGAGATGACGTCAGCAGAGGCTAAAATGATGTCAGCGGCGCACAATAGCAAGTTGCAATGAGGAGCACGATAACAGGAAAGGCGTGCGGCGCACTGTAGCAGATTGGCGCACGTGCGGCTTACGGGAGTAGATTGGGGCACGCGGATGCACAATAGCGGAACAGCGCACGTGAAGCCCACAACAGCAGGCGCGGCGCATGAAAGAGCAGGGCTGACGTCAGACGCTGACATGAGCAGGCAACGGAGGGCGCGTGAAGGCGCGTGTGCGAGTGGCGGCGGAAGCTGAGACGCGCTGAACACAAAGGTGGCGCATGGAGGCGCGTGACGGCGTTTCTGATGACGGGCGTGGTGCCGTTGGAATCGTAAGGTGATTCCGAGCTGTTTGGTGTAGTGCCACTGTGTATGGAACTAAGCATCAAAAACGAAAAATGCCAGAAATGTATAACTAGGCTCTGATACCATGTAAGATTGGTAGAGAGAGAGAAAAAAGAGAGAAACTAAATGAAGTGTTTGTTATATTCAGTATATTGTTTACAAGAGTGATGATTCTCATTTATAGAGAAGAGCACCGAAAGGAGAAAGAAACATAATAATGAAAGCTATACACTATGAAAGCATAATAATGAAAGTGTGTGTTAGTGGTGTTCCCTTTACAACATATGTCTAATGTATTCCTTTACAGCATATATCTAATGTATATTATATATATTAACATTTACAATGTATTCGGCTTTAGTTTTGGATCACTTTATCATCTTCATGAACCAGTCTTGGGAATGAAAAAATATTTTGTTTTTGTCTTCTGTTTTTTCTTGGCTCTTTGTATTGAAATAATATATTTTAAAAAAAATGAAAAACGATTCAACCAGACCCATTAATTTCTATTCACTTTTGTTTCGTATTACACATGCAAAATTTTCATTATTAAAATTATATTTGAATTTATCTTATTATTGTCTAAAATTTGAATTTATAAAGAATTTGTATAAAGAAAATAAAAGAACAAACAAATCCCTTCTGTTTTCCGCAAATATTTAATTTCGATTGCCTTACTCATAGTGATGCATAACTTGAAGGACAAGTTCAAATCACATCCCCTAAAAATATTAGATTTGTGACTGAAAATGAAAAGCTGCGTCAATGCTGTATTTGGGTTTATGATCACAAAACTACATATATTGTTCATACTATATTTGGGGTTATATACACCACATATATATCAGCAATGGTTGGTGGCCCGAAATTCAGTGGCTCAAATGGCTCGAAACTATCAAAACGACGTCGTTTTGGGCTCAAAACAAGCCAAAACGACGTCGTTTTGGCAGTTTCGAGCCATTTGAGCCACTGATTTTGTGGCCCTCAAACATTTTTCCATATATATATAGTCAACTGTAATTTTTAATTCATACTGCAAAACAACATATATTGTTCTGATTAAGACCAACAAGAAACATAAGTAGATTCAAAACGAAGAGAACATCAAAAGTGAATCCTAATCCCTGTCAAACCCATAACCCCAAGTTGTTGATTTTTCATTCTAAATAACGATTGTTGCGGAAGTAGCCAGATGGGTCACTCTCAAAGTCATCTCTGTTACAAGCAATAAATAGCTTTTCACGTCGCCGTGTTTCCGTCGCTCTCGTCGGTGCTTCCTAGAACCACTGTTTCGGATCATGCTATAATTTCTCAATTTGAAAGCTCCTTTAAATCAATTTAAGAAGGAAAATGTTAAAAACAGTCCTTAAAATTATTGTTAGTGTTAAAAATGTGTGAAAGTATTTTAAATGTATGTGAAAATACGATAATTTTTTTGATACTTTATGTTTCTTATCGATAATTTTTAAGGTTGTTATTAATAGGATTATTTACCAATAAATCCTACTTTACAAACTGTTATACCAAATAGTCCCACTTTTATTATATTATACCAAATAGTCCTGCTGGTGGGTTGATTTGGTCCTTTTTGTTTTTTTTTTTTTTCCATTTTTGTTTAACTGTGTGGACGAGAGTGCCCTTGTTTTAATGTGGGACTGTTTTGCTGGATCAGTTCCTTTTTTGAAAACGTTGCTCAGTGTGTGTTATGCGTGTATCAGTGTGTGTTATGCGCTGGGTGTGCCTTAGAGAGAGAAGAGAGAGCTGGGTTTGGTGTGTGCTGTGTGTGTGTGACCACCACCGCCGCCGTCCCCGGCGGCGCACTACCACCACTTCCCCTCCCACTCCACAACCAACTACCTAACCAGCCTTGGCCTCGGCTACGCCTTCGCCATCGCCCTCGGCTTCCTTGTCCTCCTCTCCACCCTCCTCCTCGTATCCTACGTCTGCCTCCGCCATCGTCGCCGCCGCCAAAACCTTAACCCTAGTTCCACCACCACCACCACAACTTCTTCCGACAACGGCATCATCCTCTCCCGCATAATCTTCGTCGCTGAAGACGACAACGAAGACAACAATAACGCCGTCGTAGGGCTTGATCAAGCGGTCATCAATTCGTACCCTAGGTTTCCATTCTCGAAGGATCGAGGCGGTGGAATCAACGATTCGATGTGTTCAATCGGCTTGTGTGAGTATAGAGATGCTGAGACTGCTGGGTGTAATCCTCTCCCTCTCTCAACCGTGTGTGTGTCAATGGTCCCTTGGGTGTGTGTCCAAATCTATCAATGTGTATGCATCTCGATCTTGAGTATGTTGTGAATGTGTGTGTGTCTGCCTGTGTGAACCCCCAAACACACCAACCCAGCTGTAGACGTCCCCGAACGCCCCGGGAGGGTTAAGTCCCGTTCTGTTCATTTGGGTTCACTACAGTTCGGACTCCCTTTTTGTTTGTCGCGGTTCTAAATCTGAACCAAAGAGTCCAACTCTGGCAAATCGTTTTGAAGAAAAACAGATTTTTGAAAAGTAGTGCCAAACATGGACTGCTTTGCCAGATTACAGAGTCGCCACCTAAATATTTTAAAATGGGAAATTTAGGAAACCCTGACTCAGTGCCGAAGGCCACGTGTCCGTCATCACCAAATGTCTCGGCTCGGGAGCTTGGGTACGATCGGGGAAGGTCAGCTATGAGCACCCCCTTTCGCCCGGTCCGAAGACCGGCCTCTACTAACCGTGATATCCGATTTTGAAAAACATTATATGCTCTTATACCGGTTATTAGCCTAGAATTACTATGTTATGCGCACAGCAAACAAGTATAGACTAGATCGCCTAATTTGGAAATAAGCATTGCATATCCGTTTTGTTTGGAAAATAGTTTGAAATTGCTACTCGCGGGTAGGCTAAAACACGGATTTCAATGAGTATTCCCAACTCAAGTAATCCAACCCCCACCCACAGGCATTCAAACAGTTTATAACACATAAGCATTTAGCCGCATGGCAATCATACCGTCATGGCAAACATTCACACGCATGCGATATGCTAAAGAGCAAAAACTTACATCGTACTCCGTGCCAGAAACAATAACCCGGTTAGCAAACATGCATGACCTAGTTCATGTTAAGTGGCTAATGCGACACAAGCATAGATGCAATCTAGAGTAGGCTCGGCTAACCCTAAACATGGCATATGAAGTGTGCGAATAGCACATATTCAATTTGGAATTGAAAATTGCAATGCGGTTTGTATGATGTACCGAGCCCGGTGCATGTAAACAAATGCATGAATGCACGCATGCATTGCATAAGGTATGCTAAAATAGACGTGCCCTAATCTACCATCGTAAGCAGGTAAATAAAAGGGATAGAAAGAAATGGGGGTTGGAAGACATACACCGCACTCACCCACACTTATTACAAATTCGCCCTCACACGGAGGGACCAAAAGAATAATACAGTCCAAAGAATAAATGAATTTAATTATTACAAAATTCTAATTACTTAATAAATTAAATGCAGAATAGAAAAGGCCGCAGCCCCGCCTCGGGATGCGCGAATGATGCATGCTCGTTGCGACTTGCTCGGAAAGCCCGTGTCATGACACTGTTGCTTTTGTTTCTACTGCCCTGCCTCTCCAAAAATTCCCAAAGTCCCAGAATACCTTCCAAATGGACTGCAGTACCCCGCTGACTAAATGAATTGACCACCGGCTGCTTAGATTGGCCACCGGCTTCTTCTAGATTTTATCGGCACATAAAGTGCCCCGGCCGGCACATTGTTCTGCCGGTCGGCAGAAAGTTCCTTTGAAGATCCTTTGAAAAATAGAGGTTCCAGCCACTCTCAAATGCTCAAAACCAGCCCAAAACCAACACAAACAACCTTCCAAGCCTCTCAATCTCGAGCTAAGGTGTAATGGTGTGTGTAATGGTGCAAAAGTAAGGTAAAACTACACTTTTAGGCCTAAAATCACACACACAAGAGGAGAGAGAGGGAGAATATAGAGAGAGAGGATATATCACACAGATATATAGATATAAGCTCTGGTTCTTTGACCTAAAAATGGCTAACCCTTGTAGAGGGAGATAAGATGGACTTATATAGGCCAAGAACAAAGCTCTTACTTAGTGGCTAAGCAAAGGGAGGGGGTCCAAGAGGGGCAAGAGGTTCTTGGCTTCTAAGAGAAGCTAAGACAGCTGGCCAAGCTTCTCCAAGAAGCTTGGCCAAGGGTTCAACCTTCTAGAAGGTTTATGGGGTTCAAGGGTGCAAAGGGTGCAAACCCGGGTATAGGGAGTGGTGATAGTGCATTCCAGCTGTCACAGCTGGCATGCACCATCCCTGGGGGTGCAAAGAGGTCACACCGGCCAGCCAAAACAATCACCGGCACAAAAAAGTGCCGGTCGGCAGAATACCGTGCCGACCGGCCAAAAGTTTTGAGAAATAAGTGCCGGTGGCCACTAGGTGGTGCCGGTGGAGGTGTGGAGAAGCCGGTGGGCTTCAGGGATGGCTAACAAGCCTCTCCCTACCCTTGAAGGCAAAAACACAAGTGTTTGGTGCCAAAACCGAACACGAAGCAGTCGAGTCAAGAGGTCCTGAGACGAGGCGCGCTGCCGGGGCCTCCGGGAACTCGAGACGAACACAATCATGGATAATCACCGGGTGTCCGAGCGGTGACGTCCAAGTCTTGAGGACGGTCAAAAATGGGGTGTCTACAGTTGCCCCTCTTTGACAGAACTCGGAAGTCATGACAATGACGGGAGTGAATGTCAAAGCCCAGAGACGACCCATTTTTGACAAGGCCGAAGACTTAGAAAAACATACAAGACAAATAAGGTATGCGCCCGAAGGCAGGGGCAAAATGCAACTGAAAATGCAAGAAGCCGAGCATAACTTATGATCATGCAAAGGAAGCTGTAATGAAGCACACATGCGACAGTTATAAGCTAGTATACCAAACTACACTACAATGCAGAAAGGATGTAAGAGAATTATGCAATTCTTACGAACATGTGCGTTAGATACACAAAAGCGAACAAAGCGTGATAGATACACTAAGTGGACAAACATGTGTGATGGATACACAAAATTGAAGAGAGTGTAATGGATACACTATATGAATAAAGTGTGATTGATACACTAAGTGAGCGTAGTGTGATGGATGCATAAAGAGAAAGTGTGTGATTGATACACAAAGCGAGCGTGTGATTGATACACAAAGCGAAAGTGTGTGATTGATACACAAAGCGAGCGTGTGTTAGATACACTATATGAAGCAAAATGTGACAGGTACAGTAGCTGAGTGCGTGATAGATACAGTAAGCGAGTGTGGTGAGCACAATGTGATAGATACACAAAGGGTGAACACAAAGTGTGATAGATGCACTAAGTGAACAAAGTGTGATGGATACACAAAAGGTGAACACAGAGTGTGATAGATGCACTAAGTGAACAAAGTATGATTGATATACTAAATGTGAACACGAAGTGTGATAGATGCACTTAGTGAACAAAGTATGATGGATATACTAAAAGTGAACACAAAGTGTGATAGATGCACTTAGTGAACGGGAGTATGATTGATATACTAAATGTGAACACGAAGTGTGATAGATGCACTTAGTGAACAAGTATGATTGATATACTAAATGTGAACACAAAGTGTGATAGATGCACTTAGTGAACAAAGTATGATGGATATACTAAAAGTGAACACAAAGTGTGATAGATGCACTTAGTGAACAAGTATGATGGATATACTGAAGGTGAACACGAAGTGTGATAGATGCACTTAGTGAACAAGTATGATGGATATACTGAAGGTGAACACAAAGTGTGATAGATGCACTTAGTGAACAAGTATGATGGATATACTGAAGGTGAACACGAAGTGTGATAGATGCACTTAGTGAACAAGTATGATGGATATACTGAAGGTGAACACAAAGTGTGATAGATGCACTTAGTGAACGGGAGTATGATTGATATACTAAATGTGAACACGAAGTGTGATAGATGCACTTAGTGAACAAGTATGATTGATATACTAAATGTGAACACAAAGTGTGATAGATGCACTTAGTGAACAGGAGTATGATGGATATACTGGATATATGAAGTGTGATTGATACACTAAGGGAATAAAGTGGGTATATGCGTGATAGATACACAAAAGGTAATGAAGTGTGATGGATACACTAAAGTAATTGAAGTGAACATGTGTGTGATAGATACATGAACTGAAAGAAGTGTGATTGATACACTAAGTGAAGAGAGTGTGATTGATACACGGAATGTAATGAAGTGTGTGGTTGATACACTAAATGAAATGAAGTGTGTGATTGATACACTGAATGCAATGAAGTGTGTGATTGATACACTTGCAATAAAGTGTGTGATTGATACACTGAATGCAATAAAGTGTGTGATTGATACACTAAAGTGAGAATGGGTGTGATAGATACATAAAATGAGAAGGTGTGTGATTGATACACAAAATGAGAGAAGTGTGATTGATACACTAAATGAACATGTGACAGATACATGAAGCAAATAGAGTGTGATTGATACACAAAGTGAACGAAGTGTGATTGATACACTAAATGAGAATATGTGCAATAGATATACGAAATGAATGAAGTGTGATTGATACACTAAATGAGAATATGTGCAATAGATACACGAAATGAATGAAGTGTGATTGATACACTAAATGAATGATCTCAAACGGAACTTCTTTGAATGAACCGTACATACAATATCGTGCATGAATGAGAAAGAAACTTGATAGGTACAATGCATTACAATGCATGATGCTTGAGGAAAACAATAAGAGGACAAAGCGGCGCTTTAGCAAGCACCTCATTGGCAAGACTTGAAAAGGTACATCCGGAATACAATCTCAGAATTTACTGAAGTTGAAACGAACTCAGATACCCGACGTTTTCCTCTTTTGCTTTTGCTTTGCAGTCCGGAACCATTATAGCTTCAGATAGGTCCCGGTTCTACTGTTCTCACATGACCTGGGTTGAACCCTGCGGTTTTATGAAAGAACAAATTCTGTTTTGCACAAATGTGGAGAATGGCACAGCACTCTGAGCACAAGATGATTTGATTTTTGATTTTTTTTGAAATTAAGAAATGAGCTCTTAACCGAGTATTGAGCCTACGACTGAACACAGCGAAAAAGACTCAACAAAAGAAAACAAAGGTAAACAACCTAAACACATCTATTGACACTCGAAACGACTCAAAACAAGAATCGAGGCAGACAAAACAAAACACAAGACTCAAATGTGCACAGGGAGCCTGTTTCACCGGGTATTATTTCCCACCCTTTCTCATTTGTGATTCTCACATTACTCGGCCCTCAAGCTCTGTTTTTCTGAAAAGCCCTTTTCTCACTTTTCCTCTCAACGCACATCTCTCTATTCTTCAATCTCTCATTTTTCATCCCTCCCCAGAGTGGTTGGTGGATAGACAAGAAGTTGCGGGCTCTTGCCCCTAGCATTCTGCTAGATTCTTTTTCTTCTGCACACAGCAGTGAACTTTCCCACAGAGAGGTTGTGCCACAACTGGGTGTGTAGCAAATCTGCAGCTAACATCGGTTGATGATGCCCTGCTGGGGAGTTTGGACGTGGTTAGATCTGTCCAGATGAGGAAGTGGAACATCTCGCCCCATTCCAATTTATGCTTCGCACATGGCTTGATACCTCGCTGCTTGGAGGACGAGAGAGCTTTCAGCCCTTTGTTGTTGACTTCAGTTGTGCCCTCTTCTGGCAGGTGGAGTGCCCTTCTTGGCAAGTATATTGATGATGGGGAAAAGACAGAACACCTGACTCAACTGTGCCCCTAGTTCATCATTTTGACCATTTTTTGGTTTTAAAACAATTTTGACCAACATGAAAGTTAGATTAACATGCTTATTCAACTTTTTGATTTAAAATCATGCAAGTCAGGCTATGAGCACTGAAAATTTTCCTTTTTGGGTCCAAGAAAATGGTCCAGTTTTGGAAAAGATGGAATAATTTTCGAGAGAATTAGTCAACCTCAGTAAAAATTCTCAAAAACTGTTTTTGCAAACGGCCACCGCCAACAAGCACGGAACCTACTCTTGAGATGCGCAACCTCGGATCCATAAGCAATGGAAAATTGCCCCTTGTCTGAAGGACACTGCATGGCAACGGAAAGTTGCCCCTTGTTTGAAGTGACACCGCGACATTTTGAATGGCAACGGAAAGTTGCCCCTTGTTTGGACAGCATCGCAGCGTATTGAAATCAATCCTTCAGAGTGACGATCACAACCAAACTCTCGGATACAGAGAAGGCAAAGATGATCAAAACCATTTCATGGACACAATTGAATTTGAAGTGTTTTAGGGCTGGACTTCAGAATGAAGTTGCCTACGTATCCCAAAGATGGGAATCAAGCCTTACGTAGTTCGGGGTTAAGGTACACTCGGGTATTTAACCTCTCCTTTTTATGCTCTAACTTTTGCCAATGCGCCTATTGCAGGTTTTCGACCTTGCGAGCTTTGTTCTTCTTTCTTTTCTTTCTTTTTCATTTTTTTCATTTTTTTTCTTTTAGGCTCTAACTTTTGCCAAGGCCCGATGCGGGTTTTCGACCTTGCGAGCTTCTTTTTCTTTTCTTTTCTTTTTCTTCTTCCTTTGTTCTTCTTTTTTTTTGTATTTTTCTTTCCTTTTGTATGTATTTTTTGCTTGCTCTAACTTTTGCCTGGGTCGCCCTTCCAGGTTTTCGCCCAGCGAGCCTCTCAAAGGGTAAAAGTGTAGCAAGTCCATGCCAAATGGTTTTAGGGTTTTGATGCCATCCGTATCCAGGAGAGTGGCTGTTGATTCGTAAGAGAACTCATCTTCGGCTCTTCGAGCACATCTGACATTTTTGCCCCTAGTTTGAGGGGGGCTTCTGATCTAGCTTCCCAAGCCTCTCTTGACGACATCTGATCTTCTTGATTTGACTTTCTTGCCTCTTGTTCGAGGGCTGCTTTGAATCTGGTCTCACAGGCCTCACGTTGTAGTTAACCGTTGAACATTCTGAGTTTGAGTCCAAGGTTCGAAAATGAGGGGTCGAGTCTCGAGACTAAGAGCGATCCTAGGCTGCACAATCTCAAGAGCGATTCCACACATGTCTTCGCAGGACCGCGCAAAACATTTTTTGAAAGTTTTTAAGAAAGCGACAAATCGCTCGCGCTGAAGACAGTGTAGAACCAATTGGATCAAAGCGGGGTCCTTCTCAGTACTCACACTAACAAGCATGATTTCATTCATTAAGGGCTTAGCACGCCTCTCTTTCTCTCAGTTTGATCAAAGTTTTGCAAATCCCGAGGAATTCCTCCCTCTTTGTTTTCACCGCAGTGTTCAAAAAGGTTTTGAAAAACTTAGGTCAATGCAATAATTTAAGGCACAGAAAAGACAGAGTTCTTATCAAATACTGTCATCTCATTTAGAATTTCTAGCACAATGAGCACACGGCAGAAGCAAACACAAGAGTGTGAAAATCACTGCTGTTCCATTCAAAATCTGTTGGCATAACTGACTCCCTGGCAGAAACAGACTCAAAATAAAATGAAAAGACAGACGCAAAACAAGCAAGTGATGTCCGAGGTAACTCCCCCGAAATCACCCGACTCTGACAAAACAGGACTGACTCGATACAACAACACAGACCCTAACCAAAAAGACTGACTCAAAACAAAGAGACAGACTCAAAACAAAACAATAGAACTGACTCAATACCCAAGTCAGAAAGTACAAAACTAGCATTCGCAAATGCTCAAAAGCAGTGCATGCCAAACGCCACATCTGGAGTAAACTAAGTGTTGCCCGCAGGTGGTTCATCCCCTGATCATATCGTATTATCCCCCAAGTTCACTGACCCAGTGACGATAGACCTTACTGAGCTGGTGCGGTGATGACGTTGTTGTCAAACAAATCTTGTACATCATGGCGCAGACGAAAGCAGCTATCGGTCTCATGACCGGTTTGTTGATGGTACGCACAGTACTTAGTCTGGTCATGCTTTGGAGGGAGAGGATCAGGTAAAGGCCGTTGTTCCAATGGTTTCAGATGTCCCTTCCGGATTAAGACCTCTAGAGCCTTTGACAAAGGCATGTAAAGTGGGGTGAAAACCCTCTTGACTCGGGGTGGATATTTGGTTTTCTGTGAGCTACTTCCGGACGCACCGGTGAATGGGGTAGCTGTTTTTGATATAGTGGTGGTGACCATGCCCACGTCTGAAGTCCTAGCAGCTGCATCACTGCTGGTGGTCGCATTCGAACTGCGGGTAAATGCCCTCCTGGGCTGCTCCTTTTCCTGGTCAATAAGGCCTTGCTTTATAGCGTCCTCGATTTGTACCCCAATCTCATGGAGGTCTGCAAAGGTGGGTAGGGGGAGGACAATCATCTTCTGCATCAGCCTGGGTTGGAGATTGCGCACAATCATCCGTATCTGGTCCTTGTCGACCGGCCTGGTGGTCATCGAAGAAGCTTTAGCCCTCCAACGGGTTACAAAGTCAGAGAAGCCCTCTTTCGGCTCTTGCCTGGTTGTCTCAAGATCACAGGTTGTGATCTCGATCTGGGTATTGTATGAATATTGTGCGACGAAGGCCTCGGACATCTCCTCCCAGCTTCGTTTCACTGAGTCCTCTAATTTGACGTACCAGATGGCCGCGATACCCGACAGGGTCCTACTAAAGATGGAGAGCTTCTGTAATCTTGTCAAGCCCATCGGGCGCAGAACATCTGAAAACAAACTCAGGTGGACCATGGGATCTCCTGACCCGTCAAAACGGTCGATGTGAGGCATCTTGAACCTGTCTGGCAATGTCACAGCTGTGTCCGTGTATCCATCTTCAATGTCAGGGATGGTCTTGACTCCCTGGGATTTCTTGAACAGCTTTTCAAGCTTGCTCAACTTCAGTGCTGTGGGATCCGTCTCGAACTCAAAGGGAGAGTCTGGTACATTGATAGGCGTGGGCGCCTTGGATAGTTGCGGTAGAATCGGGGGCGGAGCTGGCCCCGTTGGAAGGCCTGTATCCTCTTGGACATTTTGGACATTTGGCGTCTCCTCGGGTATCGGAACCCTTGGTGGAGGAGGAGCCTGATGCGAAGCAGATGCCCCGGCTTGCTGGTCTAACCTGGCAATTGTCTCTGCCTGTTAGGCTATGACCATAGCCTGTTGCTTGGTGAATTCAGATTGACGGACAGCATCTTGCTGCATGGCTTTCATACTATCCTGGAGTTGGCGCACCATCTCTTCCAGACTCGACATATTGTCCTGATCTAACTGGGCAACCGGTGTATCTGTGTCTGCAGTAGGCTCGGAAATCTCAACCTGACCGCTCAAAGATCACTGATCCGGTAGCTGTTGTACTGGTGGTCTGTGCCTGACTAGCCTTCTCTGGCCCTGATTACCCTTGAACTGAGTCTCTGACCTGACAAAGTCTATCAGCACAAATCCAATGTACCCGGGGGATAGTGGAGCCTTCTGAAGCTATGATTCCAGGACTACCCTAGCAAAAGAGAAAACAGACAGCATCTCAGCTCAACCTCACTGGAACGGATACGAGCAAAGCTGAATGACTGTATTCTATTACTGATCACTGTTCCCCAAAATTACTGCCCCAAATTTGAATCTGATACCCGCGGATATAACTGATTCTCAAAATACTGATACTGGTGCCCGCAGGCTGGATACCCAGGCCCGCAAATTGGTATATGCATTCCCTGTAGAGATACACTCTAAAAGCACATAGCAAGTAAAGAGAGCCAAAACACCCCTATGTTGGGGTAGGGTTTCCCTGTCCTATTTTGTCAGGAGCTAGGGTTTTACTACGCACGCAGCGGTTTCACACGACCTAACATCGGGTAAGCAACCTATCCTAGTTTGGAATGGTCACTATGGATCCGAATATGTACTAGGTCGAATGGTCAAAAAGGGTGCCCCGGTAAAACCGGGGTTTGTGTTCCCATACTGGCAGAGCCCGCAACCGGTCAGCCTTATGGTCATGCCTTGACAAGACAAGCCTCCAGCAAACCGCTCAGGAATAGCAGATGGCCAACACGGTGTCCTAGGCGCACCAATGCACATGCAATGCAAAGAAACATATAAGTGTAGTCAAAACAGGATATCACGAGTTCGAGTCAAGTTCTCTAAACTCCCCAGCAGAGTCGCCAGAAACTGTAGACGTCCCCGAACGCCCCGGGAGGGTTAAGTCCCGTTCCGTTCATTTGGGTTCACTACAGTTCGGACTCCCTTTTTGTTTGTCGCGGTTCTAAATCTGAACCAAAGAGTCCAACTCTGGCAAATCGTTTTGAAGAAAAACAGATTTTTGAAAAGTAGTGCCAAACATGGACTGCTTTGCCAGATTACAGAGTCGCCACCTAAATATTTTAAAATGGGAAATTTAGGAAACCCTGACTCGGTGCCGAAGGCCACGTGTCCGTCATCACCAAATGTCTCGGCTCGGGAGCTTGGGTACGATCGGGGAAGGTCAGCTATGAGCACCCCCTTTCGCCCGGTCCGAAGACCGGCCTCTACTAACCGTGATATCCGATTTTGAAAAACATTATATGCTCTTATACCGGTTATTAGCCTAGAATTACTATGTTATGCACACAGCAAACAAGTATAGACTAGATCGCCTAATTTGGAAATAAGCATTGCATATCCGTTTTGTTTGGAAAATAGTTTGAAATTGCTACTCGCGGGTAGGCTAAAACACGGATTTCAATGAGTATTCCCAACTCAAGTAATCCAACCCCCACCCACAGGCATTCAAACAGTTTATAACACATAAGCATTTAGCCGCATGGCAATCATACCATCATGGCAAACATTCACACGCATGCGATATGCTAAAGCGCAAAAACTTACATCGTACTCCGTGCCAGAAACAATAACCCGGTTAGCAAACATGCATGACCTAGTTCATGTTAAGTGGCTAATGCGACACAAGCATAGATGCAATCTAGAGTAGGCTCGGCTAACCCTAAACATGGCATATGAAGTGTGCGAATAGCACGTATTCAATTTGGAATTGAAAATTGCAATGCGGTTTGTATGATGTACCGAGCCCGGTGCATGTAAACAAATGCATGAATGCACGCATGCATTGCATAAGGTATGCTAAAGTAGACGTGCCCTAATCTACCATCGTAAGCAGGTAAATAAAAGGGATAGAAAGAAATGGGGGTTGGAAGACATACACCGCACTCACCCACACTTATTACAAATTCGCCCTCACACGGAGGGACCAAAAGAATAATACAGTCCAAAGAATAAATGAATTTAATTATTACAAAATTCTAATTACTTAATAAATTAAATGCAGAATAGGAAAGGCCGCAGCCCCGCCTCGGGATGCGCGAATGATGCATGCTCGTTGCGACTTGCTCGGAAAGCCCGTGTCATGATACTGTTGCTTCTGTTTCTACTGCCCTGCCTCTCCAAAAATTCCCAAAGTCCCAGAATACCTTCCAAATGGACTGCAGTACCCCGCCGGCTAAATGAATTGACCACCGGCTGCTTAGATTGGCCACCGGCTTCTTCTAGATTTTATCGGCACATAAAGTGCGCCAGCCGGCACATTGTTCTGCCGGTCGGCAGAAAGTTCCTTTGAAGATCCTTTGAAAAACAGAGGTTCCAGCCACTCTCAAATGCTCAAAACCAGCCCAAAACCAACACAAACAACCTTCCAAGTCTCTCAATCTCGAGCTAAGGTGTAATGGTGTGTGTAATGGTGCAAAAGTAAGGTAAAACTACACTTTTAGGCCTAAAATCACACACACAAGAGGAGAGAGAGGGAGAATATAGAGAGAGAGGATATATCACACAGATATATAGATATAAGCTCTGGTTCTTTGACCTAAAAATGGCTAACCCTTGTAGAGGGAGATGAGATGGACTTATATGGGCCAAGAACAAAGCTCTTACTTAGTGGCTAAGCAAAGGGAGGGGGGTCCAAGAGGGGCAAGAGGTTCTTGGCTTCTAAGAGAAGCTAAGACAACTGGCCAAGCTTCTCCAAGAAGCTTGGCCAAGGGTTCAACCTTCTAGAAGGTTTATGGGGTTCAAGGGTGCAAAGGGTGCAAACCCGGGTATGGGGAGTGGTGATAGTGCATTCCAGCTGTCACAGCTGGCATGCACCATCCCTGGGGGTGCAAAGAGGTCACACCGGCCAGCCAAAACAATCACCGGCACAAAAAAGTGCCGGTCGGCAGAATACCGTGCCGACCGGCCAAAAGTTTTGAGAAATAAGTGCCGGTGGCCACTAGGTGGTGCCGGTGGAGGTGTGGAGAAGCCGGTGGGCTTCAGGGATGGCTAACAAGCTTCTCCCTACCCTTGAAGGCAAAAACACAAGTGTTTGGTGCCAAAACCGAACACGAAGCAGTCGAGTCAAGAGGTCCTGAGACGAGGCGCGCTGCCGGGGCCTCCGGGAACTCGAGACGAACACAATCACGGATAATCACCGGGTGTCCGAGCGGTGACGTCCAAGTCTTGAGGACGGTCAAAAATGGGGTGTCTACACCAGCCCAGAACAAAAACCCCTTACAGTGCTTTGCCATTCTGTGACACCCTCACAATGTATCACATGCAACACACCACACATCCATTTACTAATTATGCACGTGAGACACACATGCACCACACCCAATTTTCCCCTAACAGCCGCATCAATAACGGTTAAATGAGGGTAATTACGTCCCTCACAATTGAATGGGACTAAATGGTTTAGTAGAATAAAAATGGGACCAACTGGTTCATAAGTTCAAATTTTTGGATTTATTGGTAAATCTCCCTTATTAATAAAACGCTTTTAAAAATATTGAAAAACTTAACTTAGCTTGGTCTTATAGATTAAAGTATTTAAATCTAAAAAAAAAAAAATCAAATTCAGTAGGTTATTTGGGCCAATGTCCACCCTGATTGAATACAAGACACACACAGATTGAATGCTGAAAGAGAAATGCTGAACGAATGGCCGCCCGAAAAAAAGCCGAGGCCGCTCATTCTGAACCTGCCTCGATTGAATCTTCGCAACCTGTTATTGGAGAAGAAATGGTTCAAGTTGTTGTGGCCGAGACGGGGAAGGAAGCTGAACAGCAGATTACAGAAGAACGTCTAATTCCAGACGAGCGGGGCGAAAAGTGTACCGCCGAGGGAGAGGCCAGCTCAGATGATAGTCCTGCTGACAAATGGCCTCACATAGAGGAGTCGGACGTGGTTGTTCCTTTCATTGTTCAGCCAAAGATCAAAAACATGCCGATCTCCTCTGACGCATCCACCATGAAGGATCCAGCCGTAGCATTGAGCCTGGCGGCCTCAGTCTCCTTGCCGGCTGACAAGGCAGCCTTTTATGCCGAGTCGGATTTGGTGGCCGTAGCCTTATCTGCCCAGTCGACCCTTCTGGTAGGTGACCATCTCAACTCCTTTTGATGTTGCTTGCGTACGGTATTTGACGATCCTAACTTGTTTTGCAGACAGTCGGCAGGATCGCCGACTTAGGCCGCCACCAGCGTGATGTCGTGGAAAGGATTGGTCGTTTGCAGTCGGAAGTGGAAGGTCAGAAGAGCAGGGCCGAGTTTGAGGCAATGAGAGCCGGGATGGAAAGTGCTCGAGCCGAAGCTGAGAAGGAGAGGGCTCGGACTGCTGATCAGCTCCGATCTGATACCGAGGATAGGGCGAATGCGAGCGAAGAATCGCTCAAGTTAGCCAAGGAGGCGCTTGCCAAGGTGGGGGGTGAGTTAGAAGAGTTGAAGATGGCCAAGGAAAAAGCCGACGCTGAGGCTTCTACGGCATCTGAGGCTGGAAAGGGCGCCGCCCTCAAGGAATACGTAGATGAAGTGCCCAAATTCGAGAATCGGGCATTCAAACATGGGTGGCTCAAAGCCCTTGTTGCCGTTGGAGCTACATTGGCCTTGCCAATTCCATATGAGCAAGTGGACGTTGAGCCACTTGAGTCTGATCCCAAGGATTGATCTGGAAGACATTCTAGTTTTATTAAGTATTTTCAATTTCAATGTATGTTTTTGTTTAGTGGACTTCTATTAGTTCAAGGTAGTTTTCATGTATAAATTAGTTGCTATCTGCGCTCAATTTATTAATGAAAATGTCTTTGTCATTTCATTACTACTTGTACGGAGTTTTTGATATTTAATGAAGAGTTTTTGCCTTTTACTCCTTTGGATAAAATGATTACGTTCTGTTGTGCTTTCTAAGATTGAATATCCCACTGTGTGGCTGCCGATTGGATAATCAGTGTAATCTTGGCAATATTGATTTATCGTTCATATGCCGAATAGTTCATGGGTGTTGTACTAGTAAATCGATTCATTGGGCGGAATCTGCCTTTGCAGCAGCTGGTTCATGAATATTAAACGCCGAATAAGACGAACTTATGAGTATTGGTGAATTGATTAGTGGGGCGGCTGGGGCACTCAAGCCGAATGGATTGATGAATCTGCCCTTGCCCCAGCTGGTTCATGAACATTCAACACCGAGTAACACGAACTTATGAATATTGGTGAATTGATTAGTGGGGCGGCTGGGGCACTCAAGTCGAATGGATTGATAAATCTGCCCTTGCCCCAACTGGTTCATGAACATTCAACACCGAATAACATGAATTTATGAATATTGGTGAATTGATTAGTGGGGCGGCTGGGTACTCAAGCCGAATGGATTGATGAATCTGCCGTTGCCCCAGCTGGTTCATGAACATTCAACACCGAATAACACGAACTCATAAATATTGGTGAATTGATTTGTGGGGCGGCTGGGGGCACTCAAGCCGAATAGATTGATGAATCTAACCTTGCCCCAACTGGTTCATGAACATTCAGACGCCGGATAACAGTGTTTAGTGGGGGAACTTGGCTCGATCGGCGCTAGGCAGTTGAGGTTTCAAAATTAATGAGATTACCTCGAAAGTGCTGCCCTCGTAGGGAATAAATGAACGAAGGTCCTATTTATGTGCTCAGTAAACAACTATGTCATGACCCAAACCCGCCCCTATTGGTTTAGCACCGTAACCGGCCAGTAATCCGAAATTACCGAAGGCCTGCTTAACAGTAAAACAGCAGTACAGAGTACAGGGGCTGGCGGAAGCCAAAGTAGTAAATAGAAGACGTCTAATGAGCTGTGACATTCTGTATGCAAAAAGACCTTTCATACATATACACATAAACAGTACATATACATCCATATTCAGTCATCCAGGACAGGGACCTAATCCCTATTAGAACAGTACAGTAAAACATCATTCAGTCTATACAGTATTACAAAACCAGATACAAAAAGGGGAAATCTAAAACACCCCAAAAGCCCTAGCTTGAAGGACTTGGAACCTCTCTGTGAGGCACAGTGGTTGGCTTAACAAAACTGGAGTTTATCCCGACGCTCCTAGCAATGGTCTGGTGCCTGTACACCTATATATATATATGAGCAGTGAGCTAAAGCCCAGTGAATAACATATGTATAAAGAGGTTAAGAATGAATGTCCTTTCAATATTGAAAACAGTCAATTAAGCAGTATATCAGTCATTCAGTTTGTGGCTCATATTTCAGGCCATAACAGTCATTTAGAAACTATAATAATCATATGTGGTACATCCAATAGCAAAACAGTATAGTAGGTCTTAACAGACCGAACAGTCAGTTGATGGCCATCATATCAGTAAACAGTAGTGGTTCCAACATGGGAACCGACAGAGATCTCTGTGACAGTAGCAATACAGTACAGTAACAGTAGGTTGCTAAGGATGCCACAATACAGTTCACAATTAGGACATCATTCATTCAGTAACAGTATCATTTCAGAAAACAGTACAGTTCAATTATTCAGAAGATAATCATTTTTGAACATATCTTTACAACATTGTTACTCATAGAGTTCTGGGCTACAGATAAGCGAGAGCGTCTCTGGATGCCAACCCTACACAGTTACAGAGTGAACACACACTAAGCTACACAGTCGGGAAAAATAATAACATAATCCCTAATTTGCCTCGGTGTGGTTCTACATCAATATCCTCATTAAGATGCTTTAAACTAGGCCTAAGGATGCCTAGAATGAAATGAGGATGCAAAGATGCACTTTAAAAACGTTTTCAAAATTTTCAGAAAAACAGGGTCCTGCTCAAGCGTGGCTTTCCTCGCTCGAGCGGACATGCAGCCAAAGATTCCTCGCTCGAGCGTCACTTTCCCCGCTCGAGCGGACTGCAAAATATGGCAAAAGTACTGGATGTGTGAAAATCACGCTCGACGGGCGCTCGACCCCTGCTCGAGCGTGTGACTCAGGTCCCCACTCGAGCGTACATTTCCCCGCTCGAGCGGACTGTAAAACAATGCAAAGTGCTGGAAGCACGTATTTCACGCTCGAGCGCCACTTTCCCCAGTCGAGCGTGAGTCCAAATTCTGGAAATTCCAGATTTGAACCTCAAGCTCAAAACCAAGTTTTAATGCATCAAATTCGATCCTCTTGGGCTAATTTTCTGGAAAACACTTGTAAACTCATAATATAACATGTTTCAAAGCTCAATTTGAGAAATCAAAGCCCAAAGGTGAGTCAATTAAATACCAATTTCAAACCAACTTTCATGAACATGATATACATGCAACATGCATGAATTGGAACAACTTCAAAGCTCAAATACATGCTCAAATAAGCTCATTACCTCAAAAGAAGATGAGTTCATGAACTATACTTAAGATATGGACATGCATGTGAGGAATTTATGAACTACAACCTCAAAACTTCAAGATATAGACATGCATGCAAGAATTAAGCTCTAATTCAACAATCTTAAATCAATTCTAGGCTCAACTCTTCAATTTAGCATGAAACATGCAAGAACTAACTTAAATACACAATTAAGGAGAGGTTTCTCCTACCTTAGGTCCTCAATCACAAGTATGGAAGCTCAATTATGCACTTATCCTTCAATTCCTTCAAGTCTCCAAGCTAAAATCTCAAGAACAACTCAATTCTCTCACACTCTCTCTCTTAGTCGGCTGAGGGCTCAAGAATGGGCTGATGAAATTATGTATCTAATGCATAATTCAAGCCTCAAAATATGATATGAAGTGGGCCACTAAGTGGCAAAGTTGTAAATAAGGCCAACTCTTGTAATTTATCGATATTTAATCTAATTTAATCATACCAAATCAAATTTCAATTAAACATACCATCAAATCACATAAATTATGATTAACACATATCACTAATCAATTTCAGATTCGGCCGCCGATAAGGCCTTCAATTTGCAGTTTAAAACATAAAACATGAACAGATAGTTTAATAGTCGAATAGATAGAGATGCACTTAAACAGATACAGATAATCAATCAGTTCCAGATTTCAGTCAGTCAGTCAATTAACATGTTTAGTCTCAGTTTAGCAGTAATCAGTGGTTAATCAGTAAACAGTGGTGAGGGTTGTCACAGTCTCCCCTCCTTATAAAGAGTTTGGTCCTCCAAACTCGAATTACCTTCATTCTGGAAGAAAACAGGATTCAGTGGAAACAGTTCAGGATATCTCTTCAGCATATCATCTTCCCTTTCCCAAGTGGCATAGATGCCACCATGGTTTTGCCAGTCAACTTTCACTAACGGAATCTCTTTGTTTCTCAACTTCTTGATCCGTCTGTTTACAATCTGAATAGGCCGTTCCTCGTAAGTGTAGTCATCACTCAGCACTACAGGAGTAGGCTTAATCACGTGGAAAGGATCCCGGAGGTAATCCCTCAACATAGAAATGTGGAAGACGTTATGCATATGCTCCATTTCAGGTGGAAGCGCTACTTGATACGCCACCGGATTGATTTTCTCAATAATCTCGTACGGTCTGACATACCTCGGTGCTAGCTTACCCTTGACTCCAAAACGAGTCTGGCCTTTCATCGGTGTCACTTTAACGAAAACATGATCACCTACTTCATATTCTCTGTTTTGCCTGCGGACATCTGCATAGCTTTTCTGTCGGCTCTGTGCGGTTTTCAGTCCCTGTTGGATCAGTTTTACTTTTTCTGTAGTTTCATACACAATCTCGGGCCCAAGCAAAGGCCCATCTCCAATTTCTACCCAGTAAATCGGAGATCTACATTTTCTGCCATACAAAGCCTCGAAAGGCGCCATACCAATACTTGAATGAAAGCTGTTGTTGTAAGCAAATTCGGCTAAAGGCAAATGGTTCTCCTAATTTCCTTGAAAATCAAGGACACACATTCTCAATAAATCCTCCAGAGTTTGGATGGTTCTTTCTGACTGATCATCTGTCTGAGGATGGTATGCACTACTTAGTCTTAGTTCAGTACCCAACGCTGTCTGTAAGCTTTTCCAGAATCTCGATGTAAACTTCGAATCCCTATCAGAAACAATGGACACTGGCACTCCATGCAATCTGACAATCTCATCAATATAGATTACAGCCAATTTGTCCGCATTATAAATTGTTTTGACAAGTAAGAAATGAGCAGATTTAGTCAGTCTATCAACAATAACCCAAATTGAGTCCATACCTTTATTGGAGTGAGGTAAACCAACAATAAAATCCATGGTAATATGTTCCCATTTCCATTCCGGTATCGGTAAGGGTTGCAGTAAGCATGCGGGTCGTTGATGTTCGGCTTTGACTTGTTGGCAATGAAGACATTTCGACACAAAATCCGCAATCTCTTTTTTCATTCCCGGTCACCAGAAATTCAGTTTCAGGTCTTGGTACACTTTTGTATTTCCCGGATGGATAGACAGTTTTGAATTGTGGCCTTCTTGCAGAATTCTTCTTTTCAGTTCAGAATCACTCGGTACACACAATCTTCCCTGAAACTTCAACACATTATTCTCAAATTTGAAATCCGGCCTCAGTTTGGATTCTCGTTCTTCGATGATCTTCTTCAAGAAGTCATCCTGTTGTTGTTTTTCTTTAATTTCTTCAATCAGTGCCGGTAGATCAAAAAATAGCAGCTATTGTTCCACCTTGTTCTCATAAAACAATCTTAATTTCAGATTTTTCAAGGTCACAAAGCAACTCTTTCTGTCCGGTGAGTAAACATGCTAAATTTCCAATCGATTTCCGACTCAGTGCATCGGCAACGGTGTTAGCTTTCCCTGGGTGGTACAAAATCTGTAAGTCGTAGTCCTTAATCAATTCTAACCATCTCTGCTGCCTCATGTTCAGTTCTTTCTGTGTGAAGAAGTATTTCAAGCTATTGTGGTCGGTATACACTTCACACGTCATCCCATAAAGGTAGTGACGTTAAATTTTCAGTGCAAACATTACTGCAGCAAGTTCTAAATCATAGGTCGGGTAGTTCTTTTCATGCGGTCTCAGTTGTCGGGAAGCATAGGCAATAACTCTCCCATTCTGCATTAAAACACATCCCAAACCCTTATGAGGAGCATCACTAAAAATGGTAAAACCATCCGTACCTGAAAGTAGGGTAAGAACCGGTGCAGTCACAAGTCGAGTTTTCAACTCTTGGAGTGCTGATTCTCTTTGGTCAGTCCAGTCAAATGATATCCCCTTCTGAGTCAACTGTGTCAGTGGTAAGGCAATTTTGGAGAAGTCTTTGACAAATCTTCTGTAATACTCGGCTAGCCCCAAAAAGTTTCGGACTTCTGTAACATTTGTTGGTCTAGGCCAATTTACCACGGCTTCAACTTTCTGTGGGTCAACTGAAATGCCATCTCTACTAATAGCATGTCCCAAAAACATAACATGATCAAGCCAAAATTCACATTTACTCAATTTCACATACAGTTTCTGTTCTCTTAGGGTCTGTAAGGCAAGTCTCAGATGATGTTCATGTTCTTCTCTACTTTTAGAATAAATCAGAATGTCATCTATAAATACAACAATAAAGTCATCGAGGAATGGTTTAAAAATTCTGTTCATAAGATCCATAAATGCAGCAGGTGCATTAGTAACTCCGAAAGGCATAACTAGGAATTCGTAATGTCCATACCTCGTTCGAAAAGCAGTTTTGTCAATGTCCTCTGGTTTAACTTTCAACTGATGATATCCGGATCTGAGATCAATCTTAGAGAACACTTGAGCACCCTGTAACTGATCAAATAAGTCGTCAATACGCGGCAATGGATATTTATTTTTCACAGTTACCTTGTTCAGTTCACGGTAGTCAATACAAAGTCTTAGTGAGCCGTCTTTCTTTTTCACAAACAAGACAAGTGCGCCCCATGGCGAAGTACTGGGCCTGATGAACTTCTTATCTAACAGTTCTTGCAGTTGCACTTTCAATTCTTTCAGTTCAGTCGGAGCCATTCGGTAAGGAGCTTTAGATACTGGCTGTGTACCCAGAATCACATCAACGGTGAACTCAATCTCCCTATCAATCAAATCCCCTGGCAGATCATCTGGAAAAACATCTGGGAATTCTCTGACTATAGGAATACTATTCACATTAGCGTTAACATCAGTAGATACAGTCAATACAGAACAGAAATACCCTTTACACCCCTTTCTAATCAGTTTGTATGCTTTCATAGATGAAATCAAATATGGGGGAGGTACCACTCCACTTCCGTTAAACACAAATTCGGGTAGGCCAGGTGGACGAAAAACAACTTGTTTTGTCACACAGTCTATAGTAGCATGATATTTTGTTAACCAGTCCATTCCCAATATCACGTCAAAATGATCAATGTTCAGAGGCAGTAAATCAATATACAGATACACATCCTATAGCGATCCCGGTTCTTTCTCCTTTGGTTGTTATATCCGGACTTAGTTCCGTGGATGCCGGTTATTGTTTTGAGCTTGTTTCTATCCTTCAATTCTTTAAATTTGAGTTATAGAATGCTTTGGACTTGTTCGTTCCAGGTTGGTTGTGTATGGGAGCCTTAGGTTGTTGCCCAGAAATTTTGGACCTTCGCTCGAGCGAGAAGTTGGTCGCTCGAGTGAGATCTTCGTTTTGATCCTTCGCTCGAGCCAGTGTTTGGTCGCTCGAGCGAGAGTGGAGTTTTGTTCCTGGTGGCTCGAGCCAGAGTGGCTTCGCTCGAGCGAGCGATTGCGTCTGGTTTTGGACCTGAGAGTACCATTTCCTGGCTCGAGCGAGCTTTTCTTCACTCGAGCGAGGTTCTGGGTTGTTGGCTCGAGCGAGACTTTCTTGGCTCGATCGAGAGTTTTCTGTGTCTGGTCGCTCGAGCGACCAAGTCTTCGCTCGAGCGAGCCTGTTTTATATCAGTAGGCAGCAGCGGGGAAAAGATCACTTTTTCATCTCCTTTTATTTTTTGAAACCCTAGAACCGACTCTCTCTCTCTCTCTAAACTTATCTTCTCTCTAGGTTTTCATCTCCTTCTAGTGTGAATCCATCCTAGGCTCTTTATAAGAAAGATAGAGGGTATCGAGGGCTACGTTTTAATCTGAAGAATAGTGGATTTGGAGCACTTTGATTTCGGTTCATCTTCTCCATTTGAGTTCTCCATTTGAGGTAGGGATTCTCCTTGTTTCTTTTCAATACTTCATCTATAGATAGACATGTAGTAGTTTTTGTATTGCATAAAAACATTATATCATGTTGGATTTGTTAAAAATCATGAGGTTGAACCTTGGGTTAGTTGTTGGATTTGGGTTTATTATCATTAGTTGTGGTTTAGGCTAATTGGAGTGTTAATTAGCATGTGGTTGTTGAAAGGAGAGGAAACCCTAATTTTTATTTGATTTAATAAATTAATAGAGGGGTTTTGATCTTTGGGCAAATACTTAGGTATTTTGGGTCTTAATTGTGATCATTGTTGTTTGTTGTTGATAATTGAACCTTTTAGGTAATATTGAGAAAGAGGGAGGAAAACCCTAATTTAATGATTATGACTTAATTTGCATAATTAAATTGGAATGGCTTTGAAAAGAATGTAGTAGATTAAGATGAGTTATGGCCTTATTGCCCATGGAATTGAATTTGTGAAAACAAAAGGTATGAGAATCGGATTGTTGTAATTTGAGTGTTGAATACACACATGTGGGGGTTGTATCTTTAACTACCATGTCAATGTCGTTGTTGGGTTTGTGATCTCATGTTAACTGAGTCTTTTAATAGATGTACTAAACACTTGCATCTAGAGGTTTTGTCCTTGGACATCGGTGGAGGATGTCACGGTTGCGTTGAATTGTCATGTGTAAATTACACCATTGTTGATTGAACATCGTATGTGATGAAATGTTGAGATACATTATATATGTATACTTGTTAGGGAGGAGAGAGGGGTTGTACTCTAGTGTGTGTGAGAAGATAGGGGATGGACTCCACACACCTATGTGTTCATATATCTTAGCACATTGTTTGTGTCCTGATGGCTTATGTGTTTGTTTTACACATGTTGGTTATGCCTTGTGGTATTGTGGTTGTTGGTGTGATATCCTGCGCTGATAATCAGAGGTACCGTTACCTTCCAGCTAGCGCCTAGAGAACTGTATGCGCTGATAATCTAAGGTACCACACCCTTCCAGCTAGCGCCTGGTAAAATGGTATGTTGTTGTGAGAAGTGTATCTTTGGCTTACTACGCACCTAGCTAGTAGAGCAGAGTTTTGTTGTTATTGTTTCAGTGTATCTGGGAACATTGTGGATTGTGTTGGTTACAGTTTTGGAGGGCCGAGTTGCCTCATTGGTTTATCTTATGCATGTAGTTGAGTTGTTATCTCCCTTTATAAAGGTATGCATGTATAGTTATGATAGATTTGGGCTTGAACCGAAATGGCTTTGTCTTTAGGAAGTGTAAAGAAAATCAAACATTTTAGAAATATGTTTTGAAAAGGCACATCTGTTGTATGTGTGGAAAATGGAAAAGAGTAATGGGCTTAGTGAATCTATTTTTCCTAAGTAATTGTTAATATTATAAAAGATTGGAAACGGGGGTTAATGAAAGGAAAAAGGAAAGATGAATCGCTTATAGCGTTGAATGAAATAGTTGTTTTCGAGAAAAGTATATATATATTTTGTGTAAACTGTCACATTATTATTTTAGTACGAGAATGAGTGTTCATGATCATAGCTATCTGTAATGTTGTTATTGTTGAGGATCATGTTGAGATCCCTACTGGACTATATGTTCATCCCACGTTGTTGAATCTTTTTCAGGTGTTTAGCAGGATGTGCTACAAGATTTGGATCTTCTTAATTGTTGGCCACGGGGCCTCTTTGTTGTAGGCGGAATGCCATATATGTAAAAGGGTTGCACCCTTCATTTGATTATTTATTGTTGTAAGCCTGAGGGCAATTCGTTTAGAATGCTCATGTTGTATTTAGTTTTCATTCGAATGAGAGAATTGTTGTTCAACACTTTTAATTGAACATTTGAGTTTATTTCCGCATGTTATCTCTGAAATTGAATTAAGTTAAGGAACTTGGTAATGACTTCGAGTAATAAAAAGTGGGGCGTGACATATCCCCAACAATAATTTCACATGCAGGGTACATATAAGCACAAGTCACAGATCCCCCAACAGGTGAAGATACAGCTAACAAGTAATTCATGGGTTCCAATGGTCTATTCAATTTTCGCGAAAAAGCATGCGATACATATGAATGTGTAGACCCCGAATCAATCAGAACATATGCATTTTGAGTACAAATTAAGAGAATACCTGACACAACGGTCTCGGTATTCTGCACATCTCCCGGTACCAGTGCGAACACTCGGCCCTGCCTCATAGGCTCTTTTCCAGTCGCTTTAGAGTTGGGTTTTGGTGGGGCAGTTGATGCTGCTGCGCTTGGTGCAGCTTTACTATTGCCCTGAGGAGTGGAAGGGCAATCTTTGACCATGTGGCCCACCTTGCCACACCTGTAACAAGTACCAGAGATTTTATAACAAACTCCCTTATGATTCTTACCATATTCGGAGCCAGGCGGAATAGAGCGGTTTCCGTGACTAGAACTAGTCGTTGACCCCGTATTCTGCTTTTTGCTCAACGGATTGTTCCTGCCTTTCTTGAATTTAAGGCCTCGTCTCTTACCACGCCATTCAGACGCTGGTGTTTCAGTTTGTTTCAGTGCTTCAATATTTGATTCAGCTATAATGGCCCGGTCAAGAACATCCACATACTTGTGCAATTTCAACACATTAATTCTGTCAAGAACTTCGACATTAAGGCCGCCTTCGAATTTCCTGGCCTTCTTATAGTCAGTGTCAACCATGTGTGGTGCATATCTGGCAAGTTCAGTAAATTTCGATTCATATTAAGTAACAAACATGGTACCTTGCCTCAGCTGCTCAAATTCAGTCACCTTGCGGTCTCGGACACACTGTGGAAAGTATTTCTCAAAGAAGGACTCCTTAAACTGAGCCCAAGTCACAACTGTGTTGGTGTCACGGACCAGCATCCACCACCTTCTAGCTTCTTCCTGTAAGGTGAAGGTGGCCAGTAATACTTTATGTGCTTCAAAGCACGGAAACACTTCAAATAACTTTTCTGTTTCAAGAACCCATGCTTCAGGCTTCAAGGGTTCAAGGCCTCCCTGAAAGGATGGCGGTTTCATCTTGCTAAATTTCTGTGTCAGAGCTATGATGTCATCATTTACATTCTGTTCCGGCTGTACCGGAGGGGGTGGGGGCTGTTGGTTCTGTTGTTATTGTTGCCTTAAGGCTTCAGTCAGTAATTCAACAGTTCTTTCCAGTCTTGCCATTCTGGCTTCGGATGATTCAGTTTCATCAGTAGTTCCTGCATTATCCATTTCACTATATGCAACATAGTAATAATAAACATAGGAAGTTGCATACTTTAAACATGTTAACACATTAGCACATATAATCATGTCATGTCCACACACACTTTTCATGCTCATGCAATGCCCTATTACTTTTCTAGGACATCCTATAGCTCATTGGGACACGTGTGTGTCGTATAACTCGTGGTTTAATATCGCTCTGATACCACTCTGTCACGACCCAAACCCGCCCCTATGGGTTTAGCACCGTAACCGGCCAGTAATCCGAAATTACCAAAGGCCTGCTTAACAGTAAAACAGTAGTACAGAGTACAGGGGCTGGCAGAAGCCAAAACAGTAAATAGAAGACGTCCAATGAGCTGTGACATTCTGTATGCAAAAAGACCTTTCATACATATACACATAAACAGTACATATACATCCATATTCAGTCATCCAGGACAGGGACCTAATCCCTATTAGAACAATACAGTAAAACATCATTCAGTCTATACAGTATTATAAAACCAGATACAAAAAGGAAAAATCTAAAACACCCCAAAAGCCCTAGCTTGAAGGACTTGGAACCTCTCTGTGAGGTACAGTGGTTGGTTTGACAAAACTGGAGTTTATCCCGATGCTCCTAGCAACGGTCCGATGCCTGTACACCTACATATATATATGAGCAGTGAGCTAAAGCCCAGTGAATAACATATGTTTAAAGAGGTTAAGAATGAATGTCCTTTCAGTATTGAAAACAGTCAATTAAGCAGTATATCAGTCATTCAGTTTGTGGCTCATATTTCAGGCCATAACAGTCATTCAGAAACTATAATAATCATATGTGGTACATCCAATAGCAAAATAGTACAGTAGGTCTTAACAGACCGAACAGTCAGTTGATGGCCATCATATCAGTAAACAGTAGTGGTTTCAACATGGGAACCGACAGAGATCTCTGTGACAGTAGCAATACAGTACAGCAACGGTAGGTTGCTAAGGATGCCACAATACAGTTCACAATTAGGACATCATTCATTCAGTAACAGTATCATTTCAGAAAACAGTACAGTTCAATTATTCGGAAGATAATCATTTTTGAACATATCTTTACAATATTGTTACTTACAGAGTTCTGGGCTACAGATAAGCTAGAGCGTCTCCAGATGCCAACCCTACACAGTTACAGAGTGAACACACACTAAGCTACACAGTCGGGAAAAATAATAACTTAATCCCTAATTTGCCTCGGTGTGGTTCTACATCAATATCCTCATTAAGATGCTTTAAACTAGGCCTAAGGATGCCTAGAATGAAATGAGGATGCAAAGATGCACTTTAAAAACGTTTTCAGAATTTTCAGAAAAACAGGGTCCCACTCGAGTGTGGCTTTCCCCGCTCGAGCGGACATGCAGACAAAGATTCCCCGCTCGAGCGTCACTTTCCCCGCTCGAGCGGACTGCAAAATATGGCAAAAGTACTGGATGTGTGAAAATCACGCTCGACGGGCGCTCGACCCCCGCTCGAGCGTATGACTCAGGTCCCTGCTCGAGCGTACATTTCCCCGCTCGAGCGGACTATAAACCAATGCAAAGTGCTGGGAGAACGTATTTCACGCTGGAGCGCCACTTTCCCCGATCGAGCGTGAGTCCAAATTCTGGAAATTCCAGATTTGAACCTCAAGCTCAAAACCAAGTTTTAATGCATCAAATTCGATCCTCTTGGGCTAATTTTCTGGAAAACACTTGTAAACTCATAATATAACATGTTTCAAAGCTCAATTTGAGAAATCAAAGCCCAAAGGTGAGTCAATTAAATACCAATTTGAAACCAACTTTTATGAACATGATGTACATGCAACATGCATGAATTGGAACAACTTCAAAGCTCAAACACATGCTCAAATGAGCTCATTACCTCAAAAGAAGATGAATTCATGAACTATACTTAAGATATGGACATGCATGTGAGGAATTTATGAACTATAACCTCAAAACTTCAAGATATAGACATGCATGCAAGAATTAAGCTCTAATTCCACAATCTTAAATCAATTCTAGGCTCAACTCTTCAATTTAGCATGAAACATGCAAGAACTAACTTAAATACACAATTAAGGAGAGGTTTCTCCTACCTTAGGTCCTCAATCACAAGTATGGAAGCTCAATTATGCACTTATCCTTCAATTCCTTCAAGTCTCCAAGCTAAAATCTCAAGACCAACGCAATTCTCTCACACTCTCTCTCTTTTAGTCGGCTGAGGGCTCAAGAATGGGCTGATGAAATTATGTATCTAATGCATAATTCAAGCCTCAAAATATGATATGAAGTGGGCCACTAAGTGGCAAAGTTGTAAATAAGGCCAACTCTTGTAATTTATCGATATTTAATCTAATTTAATCATACCAAATCAAATTTCAATTAAACATACCATCAAATCACATAAATTATGATTAACACATATCACTAATCAATTTCAGATTCGGCCGCCGATAAGGCCTTCAATTTGTAGTTTAAAACATAAAACATGAACAGATAGTTTAACAGTCGAACAGATAGAGATGCACTTAAACAGATACAGACAATCAATCAGTTCCAGATTTCAGTCGGTCAGTCAATTAACATGTTTAATCTCAGTTTAGCAGTAATCAGTGGTTAATCAGTAAACAGTGGTGAGGGTTGTCACAAACTCAGTCCAGCTCTTCGAGGAAAATTAAACAAGTGCGAATGTCGAATAGACTCTTTTTTAACAGCAAAGGGGAAACGAGGATGCTAGCTGAGCTGGGTGGAGACATGAATCGAAGTGGTGAACCTTTGCGCACATGAGGTAGGAGTTCGAGGGACCGGGGGAGACGCCAATCTCCTCGACGTCGAAGTAGGTCGCTCAGGAGGGACAAGCAGCCACAAGGCAAATCTCCGCAACCCCGTGGTGAAAGGGAATCCGACGCGATTCCATACCCATTGAGCTTTGCAGTTTTCATGGGGAATAGACCCATGACAGAGGCGGATTCGATCATTCGAGATCCAAATGTGGCGGTCGAGTTTGCTCGACAAATTTTTCCGCCTGAGGTCCAGCAGTCGATGGTAGGCCGTCAGGACTTCGAAGTGTTTCGTGAAGGTGATCACGGGGTGGTGAAGGGGCTCTACACTGCCTACAAAATCGGCATTGCGTCTTCGCGCTGCCCGCCGAGAAATAGAGAAGAAGGATGAACGCATTCGGAGCTTGGAGGCTCGTGCGGAGGCGGCTGAGCGTGAGCTAAGGAAGACCAAGGCCATTTAGCCAATTGCTGTCTTGCCAGGAGGAAGATCAATAACATCCCAAGTATGAGTTTTGTCCAAAGCTTGAAGTTCATCAGTCATAGCTTGCTGCCAAAGAGGATTAGTACAAGCCTCACGATAGGAGGTAGGTTCATAAGTAGAAAAGGCAGCAGACCCAACAATATAATCACGAAGATGAATAGGTGGTTGAGTTACCCAATGCGGCTGACCCGTGAGAGGATCGGTAAGAGGAGCTAGCGAAGAAGGAGGAGACAGACTGGAAAGTGCAAGGAGAGATGGACCATCAGGGAGAGCATTCTGGCCAGGATCAGGGATCAACAAGGGCGTCTCGATGAAGGACGAACCTGTATCAAAGTTATTAAAGAAGAAATCGAGAGAAGGATTAGTAAAGATGATCGGAGTGGAGAGTGCGGGTAAATGAAAAGAGGAGAGAGGAAAACATTTTGTGCTCCCATAAAATTACATGGCGGGAGATACGAAGACGTTTAGAGAGAGGATCCTAACAGCAAAAACCTTTATGTTCAATCCCATATCCAAGAAAGCAGCAAAGATGAGAACGAGGTTCAAGCTTGGTGTGTTCATGGGATTAAAACAGAACAAAGCAGGTAGAGCCAAAAACCTGAAGATTGGTATATGGAGGGGGAGTGCCATGTAGACGTTCAAAAGAAGTTTGATTATGGATGACAGGAGAAGGAACACAATTGATAGTGTACACAGCAGTAAGGGCAGCTTCTCCCCAAAAGTTTTCAGGGCAGGAAGACAAAAGAAGGAGAGCGCGAGTAGTGTCAAGAATGTGCCTATGTTTCCATTCAGCAAGTCCATTTTGTTGGGACGTGCCAGCACAGGAACGATGAGGCTGAGTACCATGACTTTGAAGAAAGGAAAGGAAATCGGTATCCCAATATTCCATAGCATTGTCAGAGCGAAAAATTTTAATGGTTTTGGAAAATTGGGTGTGGACCATTTTGGCAAAGCTATAATAAATATGTTTAAGTTCAAACCGAGTTTTCATGAGAAAAAGCCAAGTAAATCGGGAATAATCATCAATAAAAATAACAAAATAACGAGATCCCCTCATGATAGTAGTAGGGGACAGGCCCCAAATGTCCGAATGTATGAGATCAAAAGGAGCACGAGAAACAGAAGTACTTTTATTGAAAGATAAAGCAGGTTGTTTTGCAAGTTGACAGGGTATACAATCAAAAGTATCTTGAAATACATGACCTAATTGACCACTAGAAACCAAAGACTTTAAGCGACTAACAGAAAGATGTCCTAAGCGACAATGCCAAAGATGAAAAGGAGATAAAGAGGAAGCAGATGCAGGAGCAGCGATCTGTGGGAAGTCCGGAACATGAAGTTGAATGAGTTTATAGAGACGTCCATGCTTACGGCCGATCCCAATAGTCTGTCCCGTCTGAGGGTCCTGTACCAAACAACCATTAGCAGAAAATGTGACGTTTAGACCAAGCTCACATAATTGACTAATAGAGATAAGGTTTAAGGTTGGAGCAGGGATATGATAAACTTGAGGTAAAGATAACTGAGAGGTGAAAATAGTCCCAACATGATTGACAGACATGAGAGAACCATCAGCAGTATGAATGGAAGGAAGATGAGTAGAGGGAGAGATTGAGAAGAATATAGTAGAGCTAGAAGTCATATGATTGCAACTGGCAGAGTCAAAATACCAAGAAGAGTTACCTGGAGTCACAAACAAAGCAGTAGGAGGAGGTGTACCAGAGATAGAGAGAAACTGTTTGAACATGGCTTCTACATCAGTGTGAGAAAAAAGAGGGGTAGACAGAGCAGGTGACTCAGAGAAATCCTCAGAGACAGCAGCAGCAGTGTGATGAGGCTGATTCCCGGAACTATGGGAGCTCTCCCGGGAAGAACCACTGCGAGAGAAGTGGCTAGTGGAGGATGATCGGGATGGATTGCGAAAACAATCCTACTGCAGATGACCAGGACCAAGTTTGTTGCAGTATCGGCAGGATTTGACAGGGCAATGGACCAGGAGATGAGTTGAAGGAAGGCCCCGATTCTGACAATAGAGACAGGCAGTGGTCCGCTGGGTAAATGATGGCCGTGACTGAGGAGTGGCAAGAATAGAGTCCACATGATGAGTTTGGAGAGTACCAAGACGAGTCTCCTCAGATAGCGGCTCAGAAATAGCTTGTTCAAGAGTGGGCAACAGAAGGCTATAAAGAAGAGAGGTACGCACGGGCTCAAAACAGGGAGTGAGAGCCATGAGAAAGTGAACCAACCGCTACTGATTACGATAGGTAGTAAATAAAGCAGCATCTTCTTGGTGAGGCCATGCCGGTTCTGAGAGAGCAAGCTGGTCCCAAACAGAATACATTTGAGAAAGAAAGTCATTAATAGACTGACTGGATTCTTGGCGCATGCGGTGAAGTTGGCTCTGAAGTTGATATTGATGGGCAAGACTAGTAGTCTGGTATCGTTCTTTCAAAAAATCTCAGATGTCTTTTGCAGGAGTGGTTACAAAGTCAAGCTGAAAACGACCAAACTGAAGACTGATAGAGAGAACAGAGGTATTTCGAAACCAAGTAATGATCTGGTAGTTCTTACTGTCCCATTCCTCAAGTCGGTCTTCATATGTAGCAGTAGCAGTAGTAGTTGCAGTAGTAGCAACAGTTGCATTGGTGTCTTTCACCGGTTTGGTCACATCCCCGGTGATAATGCGCTAGAGCTTCTTTCCTTTGAGGAAAGAAGACATGGCTTGGGCCCACAGAACATAGTTGGAACCATTAAGAATAACAAAAATTGGATGGGAGGCATCATGACGATCCATAATAATAGTTGAGGAGGGCTAAATAAATAGGAACAGACCTGTAGGAGCAAAATTAGGTAAAACAGAGTGTACCAGTGAGTCCGGAAGGTCGAAAATAGCTAGGAAAGGTGTGCTGTGCAGAGATGACGTTAGCAGAGGCTAAAATGATGTCAGCGGTGCACAATAGCAGGTTGCAGTGAGGAGCACGATAGGAGGAAGGACATGCGGTGCACCGTAGCAGATTGGCGCACGCACGGCGCACGGGAGCAGATTGGCGCACGTGGGTGCACAATAGTGGAACGGCGCACGTGAGGCGCACAGCAGCAGGCGCGGTGCATGAAAGAGCAAGGTTGACGTCAGACGCTGACGTGAGCAGGCAACGGAGGGTGCGTGAAGGCGTGTGTGCGAGTGGCGGCGGAAGCTGAGACGCGCCGAACACAAAGGTGGCGCGTAGAGACGCGTGACAGCGTTTCTGATGAAGGGCATGGTGCCGTTGGAATCGTGAGGTGATTCCAAGCTGTTTGGTGTAGTGCCACTGTGTACGGAACTAAGCACCAAAAACGAAAAATGCCAGAAGTGTATAACTGGGCTCTGATACCATGTAAGATTGGTAGAGAGAGAAAAAAAAGAGAGAGACTGAATGAAGTGTTTGTTAGATTCAGTATATTGTTTACAAGAGTGATGATTCTCATTTATAGAGAAGAGCACCGAAAGGAGAAAGAAACATAATAATGAAAGCTATGCACTATGAAAGCATAATAATGAAAGTGTGTGTTAGTGGTGTTCCCTTTACAGCATATGTCTAATGTATTCCTTTAGAGCATATATCTAATGTATATTATCTATATTAACATTTACAATGTATTCGGCTTTAGTTTTGGATCACTTCATCATCTTCATGAACCAGTCTTGGGAATGAAAAAATATTTGTTTGGTTTGTTTTTGGGAGAGTTGTTTTTGAAAAAAATTTGGGAGAGTTGTTTTATAAATTTTTTTGGTTTGTTTGGTTGTATATTTTGAGAGACAAATATTTTTGGGGAGTTTGGGATTATTTGATATTTTGGGAGAATTGAGTAGATGTGTGTGAGAGAAAAAGTGATTGAAAAGGAGAGAAGAGAGAGAAAAAGTGATTGATTGATGTGTAAGAGAGAGAAAGTGATTTTGGAAATTTTTTGAGAAAAATCTCAAACCAAACAAATTTTTGGAAATTTTTTTCTAAAACTCATTTCCCAAACTCAAACCAAACATACCCTTTGTTTTTGTCTTCTTTTTTTTCTTGGCTCTTTGTATTGAAATAATATATTTTTAAAAAAAAAATGAAAAATGATTCAACCAGACCCATTAATTTCTATTTGAGAGGGTAATTTGTAAACAAATTGGGTCGAGTTAGGAAGAGTCTTCTTTGGGAGTCGGGCCGCGCAAATGGGCCGAGATAAGGGCTGGTGTAGCTCGGTCTTAGGCCAAGAAGACATCTCATATTTCGAATTTGGGCCGAACTATGGGCCGAGGTGTTTGGGCTTCGCAAGTTGGACCTCGTCCTTGTTAGTTCGGTCGAAGATTGCTGCATTTACCTCGGTCTAGACAGACATGACCGAGGTATCAGTGGGGGGAGAACCAAGTTAAAAGATAGCTCCGCAGGGCGTCATCTCAGAGTCAAGACTGACAGTGGTGCTTAAAGTATCACCAAGCCGAAATAACTTGGTTGACCGCAATATCAGCCGAGGTAAAGGTGTGAACCGAGGTAACAACAATAGCGAGGGCCGAGCTGTGTATAGCTCGGTAGGGTGGCATTCGATAGATCGGCTTTCGATCACACGGTCCGAATGGCAGGGGACCAAGATAAGGCAGTTCGGTCAAGAATGTATAACCGAGGTAAAGGGTTCAGCCATCTCACTTGGCTTACAGTGATGAGACTCCTAGTAGGACTCTGCTAAGGAGAGTTAGAGTCCTACTGGGATTATGCAAAACTATCTCACTTGGTTGGTAGTGAGTAGGAGTATGACTCCTAGGAGGACTCTACTAAGGAGAGTAGAGTCCTACTAGGATTGTGCAAAACCATCTCACTTGATTGGTAGTGAGTAGGGTGTGTGATTCCTAGGAGAACTCTCATAGGTAGAGTTGGAATCCTACTAGGATTGGGCCCAAGCCAAGTCTATAAAAGCTCATGACCAGACCTATGTACAGGTATCTCAATCCCAATTCTTACTCTAGAATACACAGAGCTTATTATCTATTGTCTAGTTGCTGACTTAGGCATCGGAGGGGTTTCCGGCACACACCCGCCGGTTAGCTCGCGTTTGTGTTTTCAGGTGGCAAAGCAACATTGTTTGGAGGAGTGTAAACTTGATCAACAGGATCATACGAGAAGAATTATTTCGTGCTCGTACACTATTCACTTTTGTTTCGTATTACACATGCAAAATTTTCATTATTAAAATTATATTTGGATTTATCTTATTATTGTCTAAAATTTGAATTTATAAAGAATTTGTATAAAGAAAATAAAAGAACAAACAAATCCCTTCTGTTTCCCGCAAATCTTTAATTTCGAGTGCCTTACTCATAGTGACGCATAACTTGAAGGACAAGTTCAAATTACATCCCCTAAAAATATTAGATTTGTGACTGAAAATGAAAAGCTGCGTCAATGCTGTATTTGGGTTTATGATCACAAAACTACATATATTGTTCATACTGTATTTGGGGTTATATACACCACACACACACATATATATATATATAGTCAACTGTAATTTTTAATTCATACTGCAAAACAACATATATTGTTCTGATTAAGACCAACAAGAAACATAAGTAGATTCAAAACGAAGAGAACATCAAAAGTGAATCCTAATCCCTGTCAAACCCATAACCCCAAGTTGTTGATTTTTCATTCTAAATAACGATTGTTGCGGAAGTAGCCAGCTGGGTCACTCTCAAAGTCATCTCTGTTACTAGCAATAAATCGCTTTTCACGTCGCCGTGTTTCCGTCGCTCCCGTCGGCGGTTCCTAGAACCACTGTTTCGGATCATGCTATAATTTCTCAATTTGAAAGCTCTTTTAAATCAATTTAAGAAGGAAAATGTTAAAAACAGTCCTTAAAATTATTGTTAGTGTTAAAAATGTGTGAAAGTATTTTAAATATACGTGAAAATACTATAATTTTTTGATACTTTATGTTTCTTATCGATAATTTTTAAGGTTGTTATTAATAAAATGCTTTTAAAAATATTGAAAATCTTAACTTAGCTTGGTCTTATAGATTAAAATATTTAAATCTAAAAATAAAAAAAAAAATCAAATTCAGCAGGTTATTTGGGCCAATGTCCACCCTGATTGAATACAAGACAAACACACAAATAACAATTTAGGTATGTATACACATCAATTAGCCAGAAATACTGTTTGCATGTGTCATGAACGATATAGATTAAGGGGTTATTTGATATATTCTAAAAAAACTTTTTAGTTAAATAAGTCAATTTTTCATGGAAAGAAGTCAAAAAGTCACTCAACTTCACAAAGGAATTGTTTTTTTTAGATTGTACAAAAATATTTATAAAAAAAATTACTTAAAAACGTCAATCTCAAATAACCTCTAAAACTTTTAAAATACACATGTACAGAATAATTAATTCTTTATCCATCATGAACCATATCCTATCCATAAGATACTTTTATATTTTAAATTTGTGAAGGAATTTGTAAGAAGAAAAAAAATTGTTAAAAAAATTATCCTTTTACAAATTTTCGAGTTTCATTAAACTAGAATTTCCACTCGAGAAGCACTACTCTTGTTTTTGTGGCAAAAAGTGAGTCATGAAACTGAATTAGTCATCCTTTTCCGATGTACCAAAAAAAACAAGAAACTGGAATTAACCATTAGTTTACCATTAGTTTTCAAGTCAAGACTGCAATGATGTGCAGCAAAAATGGAATTATTCTTTCGTTAAAGGGATTGATAAATTGAATTGGTTGTCCATGCGGGCATTATTATCCTTATTTGCAATACAACAATCACGTGGTTGTCCATGGAATTATTTTTTCTCGTTTTCTTGTCTAAAATATTTAGGATAACTTATATTGATACCCTTGAGATTTAGTCTAATTATATTTTATTCTCTAACGTTTTGAAAATTACATTTTTACCTTGTGATTAATAGTCTCATTTTACAAAACTCCTATTTATATATATAAAAAAAAAGGGTAACAATTCCTAGTAAAAAAAAAAAAAAAAGAAAGTGAAAATTGCATTGAAAAAAAAACTAAAACAAAGGAAAGGAAAAAATTTTAAAAAAAAAAGTAAAACAAAATAAGAAAAGAGAGAGTGCATGAGTTTAATATCTTCATCATGTCTAAATAATTATAATGATGGGAGGTTAGTATAATTTTTCAAATGTTAAGGAGTGATATGTATTAAATTCAAACCCTAAAAAATATAAATGTAATTTATCCAAATATTATTTAGGGAAAATTATTTAGAAGTCCTATTAGGGAGGCTTGTGCTACATTTGGTCCCACAAAAAAACTTATGTTCCCATAAGTCCTGTAGGAAGTTTCTTGACATATTTACCCTCAATATTAGTTGTTAATATCATAAATAATAATAAAACCATATATAGCGAAATTGATATAAACGTAACGTAACGTGACACCTACATAAACGTAACGTGACACCTATACGTAACGTGACATCTACATAAACGTAACGTAACGTGACACCTACATAAACGTAACGTGACACCTATATAAACGTAACGTGACATATCTACATAAACGTAACGTAATGTGACACCTACATAAACGTAACGTGACACCTATGATCTATGGTATCATTGAATTTTTTATATAAGAAATTGATTTTATTTATTTTTTAATTATTTTTTTATTTATTTTGCAATTCAAAATAAATTTCTTGATAATTTTTTCGAGTCCATATCTTTTTAAATTTTTGTTAGGCAACGAACGGTGGTTGGCTCAATACATGCAGGAAAATTATTTGCAACTGGAGCTTGCTTTTCGAGCCAAATCAATGTTTTTGAAGGGCCCATTTGTGCTTGTATTAGACAATGACATAAAAGTATACTTTGGTGACTCTCCGTTTGCCATCAAAGCTGTACTAATCCAGTCACTATTCACTAATTTTTTATTTTTTAAAACATGATCGTGACTAATAAGTTAAAACAATGTATAAAGGGAAGAACCGTTAGAAAAAAAAATGTATAAAGGAGAGAATCCAAGCCAATCATTATCTAGCGTTGTGGGTGCCCTTCTATTAATTAATTTAAAATTATAATTTTTATGAATTAATTTAGATTTCACATATATTATTGATAATTTTTTAAATTTTACAATTAATGCAAAATAAAAATATATTAAGATTATATATCTATTTCAAAACAAACGGATTAAAAAAATAAAAACTTATTAAGTTTGTGAAACGTAACGTGACACGTTATGTTATGTTTATGTAAGTGTCACATTACGTTTATATAGGTGTCACGTTACGTTTATATAAGTGTCACGTTACGTTACGTTTATGTAGGTGTCACGTTACGTTCATATTGGTGTCACGTTACGTTACGTATATATCGGTGTCACGTTACGTTACGTTTATGTAAGTGTCATGTCACGTTAGGATCTTGTGGAATACATTCTTATGAAAATAGGACTTGAGACTCTATAAGAAATTACACAGGACTTAGCCTAGCATAAGGTTCTGAAAAAGGATTTATAAATAAGTCTCCCTATTATTTATAATGATTGTGATAATTTTAAAATATAAAAATTTATAAAAGAATTTAGTGAAATTTAAAACAGAAGATCACGTTGCTTGATTCTTTATTCCAAAATACACGTTGCATTTAAATTCTCATCTTATCGCGTGGTGATGTGACAAATTAAGTGAACTTTAATTTGTAAGAATTCCACAACGTCCAGTGTGAAACACAGATTTTTCATAGCTAAGGCATGCAATGCAACTAAACAAAGTGAGAAAGCAACGACTGCATTTATTTTATTCATTGACTATTTATCCAATAAATATCACATATATTTATTTATTTATTTTTAGGTGGGAAGTTGATAAAACAACAATGTAGCCCGGTATAATTCCTATCAACTAGGCAGGCACTTGCCTACACATTCAATGAAAAATGATGCGGACCACTAATTAGTGGTTGCATTAGGGATGTGGCAGTGGGTCCCACTTATTGTCACATGTGATTTGTGTCTTAGTTTTTTTTTTTTTTTTTTTTGACTTGCCATATCATTAGTGATGGTGTTAATGGTAGAAATTTAGTGATATATAGCATGACTGCACATTCAATGAATGCCAAATTTCAAATCACAAACATGTACAATCACAACAAACAATTAACAGGAGAGAGAACATCATAACAATTTAAAACAGATAATTATAATTTATTTTAATTTAAAAATTTATATCATATTATTTGATGTAACTTTTGTTTATAATTTATTAGGTAAAAATAACTTAAATAAGTAAAAAGAAATTAATTATCTAAAATTTAAAAAAAAAAATGTGCTTTTAATTTATACTTTCTGATTTCTAAATTTTAATTTCCAATAAGCCACACTAAACATGACCATAGTAAACTAAGGGGAGAGAGGTCTTTTCCTCCAACCCCAAATACTCCTCTAAAAACATTTGGAAAAATAACATCTCAGTGGACATTTGAAAATTTAATTACAATTTAATGATACGGTATATAAATATTAATAATTAAAATTTTAAATTTTTTTATGAGTTTTTAATAATTTTTTAAAAAAACTACCACTGTGTGGCAATGAGCAATACTTTTTTTTTTTTTTTTTTGTTACAAAAAAAAAAAAGGAGTGGCTCAAGCTTAACCAGACCCCAATCCCGAAGAAATCGTTTGAGGCGAAATTTAAGGATGTCACGCTAAGGGACAATGGAGGACTTGAATCCAAGTAAAACAGGCTTTGGGTTTCGTCCCTATCCACTGAATCCAACCTCTAGGGCCGGTAATGAGTAATACTACATCTATTTAAAATCTTACTAACAATCATATTAAAAATATGGAAAAATTATTTATAAGTCCTATTAGGGAGACTTATGCTACATATGGTCCTACTAAAAAACTTATGTTCCCATAATTCCTGTGGGAAGTTTGTTGACACATTTACCCTCAATATTAGTTGTTAATATCATAAATAATAGTAAAACCATATATAGGAAATTGAATGTTACCATATATCATATCTATATAAACATAACGTAACGTGACACCTACATAAACGTAACGTAACACCTATGATCTATGGTAACATGCAATTTCCATATCATATCTACATAAAGGTAACGTAACGTGACACCTATATAAACGTAACGTGACACCTATGATCTATGGTAACATTCAATTTCCTAGGAAATTGAATGTTACCATAGATCATATTTACATAAAAAGTAACGTAACGTGACACCTATGATCTATGCCAACATTCAATTTCCTATATAGGAAATTGAATGTTACCATAGATCATATTTATATGAAACGTAACGTGACATCAACATAAACCAGCAACATTTTCACATTCAATTTAAAAAAAAAAAAACTCATTAAGTTTGCGAAACGTAACGTGACACGTTACGTTACGTTACGTTTATGTAGGTGTCACGTTACGTTACGTTACGTTTATATAGGTGTCACGTTACGTTACGTTTATGTAAGTGTCACGTCACGTTACGTTTATGTAGGACTTTGTGGAATACATTCTTATCTAAATAGGACTTGAGACTCTATAAGAAATTACACAGGACTTAGCCTACCATAAGTGTCTGAAAAATGACTTATAAATAAGTCTCCCTAAAAATATACATGTCCAAACATCATTAGATGTTTAAATGTCATTATTTTTTTGAAAACAATCACATTTGGCGTCTTGTATTTTTAATAAATTTTTTAATAAGATTATTAATATGTGTAGAATTATTTGTGTGGTAATTTCCCTCAAAACATTTTAGATTAACAATGTAGTACACGTGGAAAATGATTATTACGAATGAGAGTATACTATTGGAAGTTAGAAAATGATATATAAGTCTATTTTGAAAACTCACTTTTTAGACCAATGATATGTAAATGAAATAATTGATGGATGATTACATAAAACATGAAAAAAAAAGATTTGACTTAAATATTTTAATACACTGTCAAATCATTAAATTTAAAAAATGAGTATACTTTTCACTTCTGATTTGTAGCTTGAAAATACTGAGGCTTGAATGCCCCAAGTTCCAAAACGACATCATTTTTGGATTTTTTTTTTTTCCCCCTCTTTTCTCTCTGGAGCAAAGGTAAAGATGAAGAAGAAGAAAAAGAAAGAAGAGAGAGAGAGAGAGCATCAACATCAACAACACATTCATCAACAACAACCAACAATCACACCAAAAAAATAAAATAAATAAACTATAGAATCTGAAGAAAAAAAAAATTAAAAAAAAAAAAAAAAAATTCAACAACACAACATCATTATCAACAACCAACAACCAACAATCATCAACAAATTTTTTTTTTCTTCTTTTTTTCCTTCATCTTCAGATCCAAATCCACTAGGGAAAAAAAATAAAAAATAAAATAAAAAATAAAAAATCTGAAAGAGACGAGAGACCCACCTGCAGATCTGTAGATTTGGACGGCGATACCTACCGGTGCCGCCACCGGTAGAGAGAGAGACGCCACCATCACCATCTCCTATGTGTGTATACATAGATACATACACAGATCTTCTTTCTCTTCTTCCTCCGCCAACACCGATCACCGCCATCACCGTCTTCTTCTCTTCTTCCTCCTCTCCATCTTTTCTCCTTCTCCTCCTCCTCCTCCTCCTCCTCCTCTTCCTTATCTTCCTTCTCTTTCTCTCCATCTTTTCTCCTTCTCTCTCTCTTCTTCTTCTTCTTCTCTTCCCTCTCTCATCTTTCTGATGTTTGTATTCGAAAGCAAGAAAAGAAAAAAAAAATGAATACCCAAAACAACGTCGTTTTGGATATTCGAGTCACTTCGAGCCAACTTTTTTTGAGTTACGAAGTATTATTCTATACTTTTTTAAGGATACACATATTTTAAAACAATGACACATTTAACATGACATACTTTTTTATTCTTTCCCCTTCTCCTTCCCCTTCCCCTTCCCCTTCCCTTTGCCCCATGTGACATAGCAAGATCCTTAGTAAAGATGAGATAGAGAGCATGAAATGGTTGTGTCTGATTTTGTAATTAAAATATGTACACTCACAAATTTTTATTTATTTGCCTTGAGACCGGTTTGGTTTAATTTGTGAAAGATTGAAAGAATAATCTTGACCACAAACAATATTATAATTAGGGGAATTAAAGAAAGACCATATGGCCACATCAACCAGAAGCTTGAAATCTACATAAACCAAAAGCTTGAAATCTTGAAGAATTCAACGGTGACCCAGAACTTTGGCACATTCTCTTTCATAGTAAAAGCATAACTGGCAAAGAAAGCAGCCAGGCCAAAAAGTCAACCCAACTATTTCGTAGTTTTTTTTTTTTTTTGTGTGTGTATAGAGTTCTAATAATTTGTGGTTTGATGTTACGTATTTTATGGTAATATTATTTATTTTTGTGGTAATATTAAGTATTTTTTTATCCAAATATCTTATAATAAAAAAATATATAACATTATTACAAAAAGGGTCTGGCTTTCCTTCTGTCGTGATCGGACTGGAGGGTGATGTTGGGCCCGTGTGGACTCACCACAGGCCCCGTTTCAATAATTCGAACCGTTCAATATATAGAACTCGTCAAGTACTATATGTTTGTAAAAAATTACGTCGGTCGGATATCGATAGCTATGTGATCAAATCAATTTTGTATAAAAAATGACGGTAAAAAAATAAACGATTGACAGAATTTTGTTCCAATAAGATAGCTATTGATATTCGATCAACGTGATTTTTTACAGACATATAGTACTCGATGTTCTCTACATATTCAACGGTTCAAATTATCGAAACAAGATTCGTGGTGGGCCTCTACAAGCCCAACAACACCCTCCAATCCGATCATAGACTGGAAGGAAGCCAGACCCTTACAAAAATACATAATATTATCACAAAACACGTAATTTTAATTTTAAATTATAATTTGTTGTAACTCTATTAAAAAAAATATGTAACATTTACACAAAAAAATAAAAAATAAATAAATAACATACAACATAAAAATGCATAACATGGGTGTTTGGTTCGAGTTAGCGAATATACAGAGAGAAAGTTGAAAGTGGCAGCAACTATACCCATTTTCTGTCAATCATACCTAATAAAATTAGATAAATAATTTAAATTGATAATAAATTAAAAATTTATGATTTAAATTGATAAAATTAAAAAATTTAGAGTTTAATTTATTATATGGATCAAATTCTAATTTATTTTTTTTTATGTGTGTGTAATTTCTCCTAATTTTAATTACACCATTAAGCTACACATTCACTCCCGAAATTAAAAAAATATTTAACACAAAAAATAAAATTTTATTTTTATTATTATTTTTTTTTTATCAATTGACACATATTTAACAAATAAATTTATTTTTTTAAATATTTATATAATTTACAAATTATTAATAAAAAAAAGTTAAATATTATATAAATTAAAAATATATTGACGCGGTGGCCCAAATTGACATTTTGACGCGGTGGCCCAAAAATATACTTTCACTAGAAAAATTAGTGTAATTTCAAAAAAACATAAAAAAAGACAACGGTGGCCCAATAATTGACGCGGTGTTTTCTCACAAAGCAAAGAAATGTCGTAGCAGCAACGGCGCAATCTGTACCAAACAGACTAGGCCCCATCCCTTCAGTGTATTTTTTCATGAAAAATACTTACAATTAACGTTAATATATGTATTAAAAAAATAATATTATGGATCATAAAAAAAATATCATGAAATGTATTATGAAGATTTTTCATTGTTTGATTAGTGTGTGGTGTTTTATTAGTATGTGTAATCCAAATGTGGAGAATCTTTTATGGTTATCTTTATGACATTTTTTTCATGATTCTTAATATTACTCAAAAAAAAAAAATAAATAACTAACTTTTCTCCGGTCTACGAGTGTTGTTCCATTCAATGAGCTCAATTTTAGATTCCGTTTTGATAATTTAAATTATTCATATTTTAAAATTCGTTGAATATATTATCCTTAAAAAAACTGAAATCGATCAGATAACGATAATCATATATACATATCAATTTTGTCGCTTATTTTATCACCGTTCATTTTTTTCATAAAAAATTAATCCAGACACGTGAGTGTCGTTATTTGATCGACTTTATTTTTTACAAGAATGCTATATTCAACGAATTCTAAAACATGAACAATTCGGATTATCGAAACGAGACCCAAAATTAGACCCATTGAGCCGAACAACACCTCCAGTTCATAATTGGACTAGAGAGAAGTCCAATTATAGACTAGAGAGAAACCCATCTAATAAAAAAATATATTAAAAGAAATAAAATAGTATTGAAATTTTATAATGAAATAAAATGTCTATTTCTTAATTTAAGAGAAGGAATAGGTATTTATATAAATTTTTTGGATTATCATTCCAATGTAATTTCTCACTTTCATAAAACGTACCTAAAATAGAAAAAATGAATACAAAGTATATTAATTATTTTCAAACTATATAGGGTCACGCAGCGGCGGAGGGAAGGTGGGCCAGGGCGTCACGTGTCCCTCTTGAGTTTTGAATTTTTTTTTTTTTTGTTTAAACGTAAAAAAAATATTTTATATAAAAAAATTTATAAAAATATTATTTAGAGTGAAATATTAATGATATATTTAAAATTATAAGAACAATAATGATTGTTTTGATTGAAAATAAAGAGACTACGATATTATTATCTATGAAAATTTCAATATAGTGATGATCTCTATTATTATTGATATGCAAATATAATTAATCTCAATGAAAATATAAAATTTATTGAATTGTTAATTACATTTAATATGCAAGGTTCATTCTCCATGTGTTTCTTTATTATTGGTTGGTAATATCACATATCAATAATTGTATGGTATGACTATTATATTGAATTTTTATGTATATTTTGTATAAAAAATTACTTTATCATTATATAATTTATTTTAAAACTTTATATCTATGACTTTTTTTAATGTTGTCCATGATACATTAATTACAAATAACATATTCACTTTGTTTGGTTTGAGTTTTCTAAAAACACTTTTCAAAAAATTCTATGTTTTTGTTTTTCGTATTTTTTTGTTTTCATTGAATTTTTTTAATATTTTAAGCAATTTTTTTAATTTTTAGACACACCTAACATAAATATATTTAAAAAGTATAATTTTTGTTAAAAAATCTTTTAAAATCCAGTAAATACCAAAAATTAAAAAAATGCAAAAAATCAGTACATTTTTCGTATTTTTATGTATTTATTAATTTTTAAAAATATTTTTTCACAAATATTTTATTCTTTTTAGATACATCATGCATCTAAAAAGTAAAAAAAAAAAAAAAAAAGCTTAAAATTTTAAAAATATTCACTAAAAAAAATAAAATATAATATAATATAATAAAAAATAAAAACTTAATTCAAAAAATTCAAACCAAGCACACTGATTATTAATTTTTTTTTATCTCTCTCGAAATCAATCATAAAAATTTATGTGACATATTTTTGTAAATATTTTCAATATTGTAATTAAAAAATACCTCCTCTAATTTATTTTCTTCGCTCCGCCACTGGAGTCACGTCACCCACTAAATTCTTAAAACAATCATGAGCTCCTCTAATTTCAATGCATACCCAAATTTATTAATTGATACACAATCACATATATTTTAAAAACCACTTACTCCTTTTTTTTTTTTTTTTTTTAAAGTATTTTGTTTTTTTAGGAGAAATTTCACTTCAGTAAATTTTTGAAAAAATAATTTTAGTTTAGTGATAAATTTTACCAACATTTAAAAGTAAAAAATCATAAAGTTTTCATAATTTTATAATTAACTTTTGAAAACTCCTATGACATGTAATTTTCATTTTTTTAATTGGAATGTAATCATTATCAATCAATGGTAGATTTATTTCGAGGAAATATTGCTTGTTTTTATTTTTCAAAAAATACTTTTCAGAAATTTTACTTTCTTATTTTTCGTGTTTTTTAATTTTTACTGATTTTTTAAAATATTTTAAGCAATTTTTTTATTTTTTAGACACACCTAACATAAATACACTTAAAAAATTAAAAAAAAAATTGTAAAAAAAATCTTTTAAAAATTCACTAAATTCCAAAAATACAAAAAAAAAATACAAGAATTCAGTACATTTTTTGTATTTTTATGTATTAATTAATTTTTTAAAATATTTTTTCACAAATTTTTTACTTTTTAGATACATCTAAGTAAGGTGCATCTAAAAAAGTAAAAAAAAAAATTGTTTAAAATTTAAAAAATATTCACTAAAAACAAAAAAAAAAAACACAAAAACCAAAAAAATCAATTTTCAAAAAATTTATCCAGAAAACTCAAACCAAACACAATGAATAATTATTTTTTTTTAAATGTCCGTTTTTGAATTGTATTTAGATTTGTCAATCCTAAACAAAACTTAATTGAAATATGTTTGGTTTTGGCTTTTTACCTAAAAAAGCACAAAAAACAAAATTGACTACATTAATCAATAAGATAAAATGTTACATCTAAATCATAATTATTATATTTTTTCTCTCACAAAAGTCAAAAAAAGCTAAAGATAAAAACCAAACGAGGCTAAAAAAGCCAGGCTAAAATAGTAAAAAAGTCAAGCTATTTTAGCTCTTCCTAAACGAAGACTAAGAATATTAATTAAATTATTTTTTAAATAAAATATTAATTATTTATTTGAGTTGTAAATTATAATTATTTGATTGATGCCCAATCCGAATAAGTAAGAAATGAATGATTATTCAGTAATTTGAGAGTACGGTCACGTGGTATTATATGATAGTATAATTGATGGAGAATGTGAGGTATTAATTATTTGTGTTGGGTGATTGAGAAATATGAGAAGATATAATAAATGGTGATTGGTGAGAAAGTATAATCATGTAGTATTCCAAGATTATTTTAGAATTTTTCATAAAAAATAAAATTTGTTTAAACAAAGACAAACACATCAAGTACTTAAGAAGCAAATAATGGTAAATTCTACAATACACACTCCATACTATATTTATCTTTAATTATGTCATTTTCTTTTTTAGTTATGATATTATTTTGAGCAATGGTGCTACGCGCACTAATTGGTATACCAATTAGTGTACCAATATATATTATGACATTGTCACTTCAAAATTATGGACCCCATCTATTATATAAACTACAAAAACTCAAAACCTTTAAAATTATGTCACATCATCTGTTAATATACTAATTGATCTACCAATTAGTGCATATAGTTTTATTCTATTTTGAGATGTTTGGTTATGTCTCATATTCAGTTTGATTATGACTTTTTTTTTAATACTTATAACTTAAAAAATAAAAATTTATACTATTTTTTTTTTTTTAATAAGGTGCATATGATACGTATCTTTTATATGCTTGTATCATAGTTTTTCTGGCAAATAATAAAAGAATGTAGTTGTTTTGGTGGAACCCAAGGATACATCTGCTACGTGAGCAAAAAGAATGAGTGGAGGTACATAAATATTACGAGTGTAAAAATAGCTTGCAGGCTATGGGCGGCCCAAAACCCATCCGCGACCTAGGGTGGGCTCGGTCCGTTTAGGCTCGTTTGCGCCCGAGCTAGAGCCCAGCCTAAGACCCTAGGCCTAGGCCATTATTTTGAAGCCCAGCTCTACCTGGCCCATCAGCCTACCCAAGGCCCGAATATTCCCTAGACCTGGGCCTGGGCCTAATTTTCTGGTCTGTGGGCCAGCTTGACTAGGCCCAAATTTTGAAGGGAGCCCACGAAACACGACATGGGCCGGGTTTACACCCCTAATAAATATCTATCTACTAGAAGACTGGAGTTGATGTTTGGGCTTTGGAGTAACGTTTCGATTTGCCTTTTGTTTTGTTTATTTTATTTTTTATTAAAAAATTCACCGTAACAATTATCTAAGGCATTAATTTCAATAAAAATTTTTTGTTGGTAGAGAAATCCACCTTTATAAAATAGTTCGATGAGAAGTCATTTTGTTGGTTTTCGAAAACATTTTATTTCCAATTTTGCTCTTTAATTTATTTGTTGATTTTTTTATCTGTTCACTTTTTTTACTATTTGTTCGAATTATTTTCTATCTGTTCTAATTTGTTTGACTATGTATTCAAGTTTATATCTATTTGTTGAATTTTCCCCCTATATGTTCAATTTAATATCTATTTGTTCAATTTATTTTGATATATATTCATTTTTTACCTTATCTATTTAATTTTTTTCCCCAAAAAAGCGCCATTTCTGGTGGAGGGTGTGCAAAAATGGACTTATGTCCAAAGATAATCTTTTCAAAAGAAAGTGTGCTCCCACCAATTACGACTCAATCTGTAATAAAGCTGTGGAATCAGTTGAACATTTGGATGTGATTGGGTTAGAGCTGTCTGGTTTGGGAGCAATTTAAATTATAGAGTGAGGTGTAATGACATTCAATCTGTGATGCATCGGTCATGTGAGATGATGGATCAATTCTCAAACGACGAGGATCGAAACTCTTTTTTCAGCAAGGCAGCTTGGTTGAGTTGGTTTATTTGGAAAGATCGAAACAACTTTGTGTTTAATCATATCCCGGTGGAGCGCCCCTACACTTTACATCGAGCTCGAGAGGCTATGAAGGAATTTGAAGAAGCTGCT